>PVLD010009883.1:0-74081 GCA_004027595.1 Dinomys branickii | reverse complement strand
CGGTGTTTTTTTTTCTGTTGTTGTTGTTGTTGATGTTGTTGCTGTTGTTGATGTATGCCTGTTTTCTTTCTTGTCTTTGGATTTTTGGTTCTTGTGATTTTTTTTTTTTCTGTTGCTGAGAGGATCAACTGTCTGACTAAATTTGCATGTCTGTATATGGGTCCATACATCTACAATTCGAAGATATCAATGGATAAAACAACAACTACTGTTGAGACCATATCACCTTGCCTATAGATTAGTTGTGATTGTACTATTTTCTATGATAATGGGTGTCTGTTTGTCAATATGTTTTTGTACTTTTATGTTTCTAAAATAAAAAAAAAAAAAGAAAGAAAAATGCTGAAGTTGCTAACACGAGCGCTCTTTTCCCTGCCTGGCCCTTTGCCCAGTGCTGGAATAAGGAAGAGAAAACGTCCAATGCACCAGGTATACTGTGTCTTAACTCAGGCTGAGTGTCCCACAGAAGATATGCACTAACACTTACTGAAGAGGCAGTGACATAAGTTTTAAATAAATAATAGTGTTCAAACTGCTACAGCAAAATAACATAAATTTTGGCAAATCGTGTTCATGCCTCTCTGTGCTTCAGGTTTTCCTGTCTGCTAAATAAAATGGTTGAATCTGACCCACAGCACCTCAGATTCCTCAGAAAGACTTAGCGTCTGTGGTACAGGATAAAGATGGAGCTATATAATCTCTCAACACAGGAGCTTCTCTTTCATCTGTTGTATACACTGGAGTTTCCCCAAAAGACTTAATTTGGACAAAAAAGATTTACTTCCAAGAACAGTTTTAAATGATTGAATAGATAATCTTGAAGGTCCAGCTCATCTAAATTCCTATCATTCATTACCTCCTTTGCAAACGGTTATATTTGAAAAGAAGCTGAATGATTGGTTGGTCAGTCAGTTTCAATCAATCCCTAAAATCTCTGTCAACATTCAGGCTCCAGGATCTTTCACAGGCTGAAGGAGGGAGCAGATGTAACACACATAGCTAACATCTATGCCTACCCCTCCTCCCTGCACATATTAGGCTATATTTCCTGCCCTCTTTAATATAGGAGGGAGCATATGACTCATAGTAACAAATGAGTGCAAGCAGAGGTGATGTGTGTGATGGCCACACCCATGGAGCTGAGTCAGGGTAACCCTCACCCTTAACAGTTGCAGAAGGTCCTTAGTAGATCATGCATTATGAGATGGACTAAATCTAGATCTGTAAATGACCACATGGATCAGAGTCCATCCCCACACTGACTAACAATAAACTGGGATGTAAACAAAACAAGCTTTTACTGAAGATGATAAACAGCACAGGTCTTTAGACTACCTTAACTCATTAAAGGGAAGTACAAGAACATGAAGAGGAAGGAGGAAACTGAGAAGTAACCATGGACACAAAGCTATCACTAGCCTATAAATAGAAATGGCAGGAGCTTTGAGCACAGCCATCTCGTGTCCTGTGTATTACAGATAACCTGCATTCCATGCCCTAATTCCCTTACTGGCAAATCTCATTCTCTGAATACTGCTGTACAGTCTCTCCCATCTCCCACACTGCTACAAAGTGCTCATGACATTTCCCGCATCGAAAGGTAGGAATGAGATCCTCCCCCTAGAGTCTCAGTGATCTTGTGTTATGGTTTAAATAGGACATGACCCAAAGCCTCATGTGTTTAGAGGTGAGGCTTTTGGAAAGTGACTGGATCACGAGGAGGGTGTGTGCATCTGTGCATTCATCCACCAATGAGTTCCTGGCTGAGTGTGCTGCTAGGAGATGTGGCCAGGTTGGAGCTGGCTCTCCATGGCATCCTGGAAGATGTGTCTGCTTCCCTGGTTCCTTCCTTTGCCTCTGCTTCCTGGCCACCATGACATAAACAGCTGTCCTCTGCCAGACCCTCTCACCATGCCATTTCTGCTTTGAATCAGCAGATCATGGATGAAAAACATGAGCTGAAATCCTTCCTCAGTTAAATGTGGGTGATTAGTACTGTGTGTCAGCAACAAGGAAAGAGGTGAAGGCACCCTGTCAGTGGTTTAAGGGCCAAAGTGAGGGGTGGCAACTTCCAGGGCTGGGTCACACATGCATAAATGCAGTTTCTATTTGGGTACTAGAACACTTGTGCTTGAGACCCTGAGTCACTTTGCAGGAAGTCACACTCTCCTGAGACTTCCATGTTGTGAGGAAGCCCAAGACCACACATGGAGGGCAGCAGAGGGTGCCCCTGTCCAACATCCCAACTCTGATAACAGCCAACAGGCACTATAAACACTAGATATGTGAGTTAAAACACCCCCAGATGCTTTCCTCATAGTCCACCCTTCCCAGCTGAAGCCACAGACACTGAGGAACAGAAATAAACTTTCTCCTCTGGGCTCTGTCCAAAGTCCTGTCCGACTGAATCCATGTGCATAAGAAGTGTTGAGTTGGTATTTTATACATTAACATTAAAACACTCAAACTTCAAGAATACAGATTTTGACCTTTAAAGATTGAAAGTACAAATTAGATATGTCTTTACTAAATGCCTGAGGTCATTAGCCAGATAACCAAATTTCAGAGTGACAATGTTCTGTTTTTAAATCACCCCACAGCTTTATAAGTACACATTTCTTCTGGTTTATGAAAAGTGGGATTCTGATATTTTTCTGTTCATGTGTAGAAATTCTGCTTTTTGTGAGCTGATCACTACATCCACTTGTTAGTTCTTTTTTTGTTGGGTCTTGTTTTTGTTTTTCATCTTGTGGAGACAGGGTCTCTTTGTGCAGCTCAGGCTGGCCTTGAGCTCACTTTGTAGCCCAGGTTGGCCTCAAATTCACAGCGATCCTCCTGCCTCAGCCCCCGAGTGCTGGGATTACAGGCGTGAGCCACCACGCCCGGCTCCATCTGTTAGTTCTAACAAGACTTTTTTGGTAGCATCTGTATGGTTTTCTCTATATAAGGTCGTGCCATCAGCAAACAGTGATAGCCTTAAAAAAGGAGATTCGGTCGTTTTCAATGCCAGATGTGCAACTGGAGAATGTTATGCCTGTGAAATAAGCCAGACACAGAGAGGCAAATGCCACATGTTCTCACCTATATGTTCGGCCAAAAATAAACTCATAGAAGCTGAAAGTACAGAGGCTGGGTTTGGGGAGAATTGGGGGGAGTCATGGTAAAGAGGGTACGAGACCTCAGACAGGAGGAAAGGGATGCCCTTTTCAGTCCTACGACCCACCAGGGTGAATGCAGTTAATAATGGAATAATCCATGTTTCAAAATTGCTAAAAGAACACATTTCAAACATTCTCCTCAAAAAATGTTAAGCATTTGAGGAGGGCTGGGGATACAGCTCAGTGGCATAAGTGCTTAGCAGGCAAGCCTGAGGTCATGAGTTTGATTGGTACCAAAAAAAAAAAAAAAGTATTTGGGGAGATAAGCATGTTAACTGACTTGATTTAGTTATTTTATCTCATAATAGGAAACAATATCCCTTGGCACTCCATAAGTGTATGCCATTATAAATTATTAATTTACAATTTATAAATAAATTATTGAAAAGCTAAGAAATTATATTTAAACCAAAAGTGTAATAAGGGCATGGTTTTCAGCTGCCAGTCAGGAGGTAAGTACCTAAGGAATGTTTTGATAGGTATATACCATGGTGCCTCCACCCACACGCTTAATTCTTTCCACAATTCTGCTCGCAGAATTTGTTCCACAACTCTGGGTGCAACTGAATACTGGCAATTCTATCATTAAACCATTATGTTTCCTGTAACAAGCCCCAGCCTGCTGGCAGCCACCATCATTTTTACTCAAACAGAAGCAGCTACCTCGGCTTTCCTTCTGTAAGTCAGGTATTTTCTCTGATTACAACTCCAAGGGCTCCCTTGGTCCAAAGAGCTATTTGACTGACTTAAAGGAAAACCCTAACTGACCTGGACAAATAGCTGGTGCTCCAAACTTCTGTTTCCTGTGTTCAGAATAATGTAGTTCAGTGGAAAGAGAACAAACACCAGAAAAACACTGGCAAGTACAAACAGGCTTCAGAGCTCACCCAACCCCTACTGACCCCACCTCTGCCACTCAGCCTGTGTGTTTATGTGGCTAAGACACATCATTTCTTTATCCCTCTTTCCTTCATCTGGTAGAAAATAAAACATATGGCATGGGTGGGGGGTCTTTTGAGTATAAAATGCAATAATATTTGTAATTCACCTTCTAAAGTGTTTAGTGTCTAGTATTATGATTTCCCTTTCTTTTTTCTGCATCTATGGAAACAACAGCCTCATGGAGGCGTGGAGTTGCTGAGAGCATCCACACCTGCCCTTTCTCAGAAAGAAGCATCTGCCTGCCTTCTCCTTCCTTTTGTTCAGCCATGACCTGGTGATGCATTCGTAATGCTGTATCACATATTCGGTCTGTACTCAACTCTCTCAGCAAACATGCGGCAAGAGATTCATAGTGACAGCAATTACAAATTGCCTGTTATTGAAAATAAAGCACCCACTGTTAAATGAAATGTAAGATAAAACCCTTTACAACAATTCAAAACAGTTCTATTACAGTCGCTTAACAATGGAACCAGGCTGTTGGTACTAAAGGCTGACTTTCACCTTACCCAGGTACAAAAACAGGGAGAAAACACGCAGAACCAAAGGAAAATTATGACAGAAAAAACTCTTAGTTGGGAGAAGAAGTTAAAATGAAAGAACCAAGGAGGTAATTTACAGGGATGAAGTTAAATTAGATCATTTGTTTTTGCTTGGCAAGGTCTGAAAATAAGACCAAATAAAAAATATTTATTAAACAACCAAGTCCAAGATATAAACCTAGCACACAGCAGCATCTCCCCTTACAGACAGAGTACAGCTCTGGACCTAGTAACTCCAATTTAAAATGCCTGTGAATATCAAGATTCGAGAAATAGGAAGTGAAAAAGTAGTAGTTGTTGTTATACTTGAAGTTGCAGTAATGGTCAACACTTACGGAACATGGTGCTTTCTCTACTGATTTACTGCAAACAGAAGGAATATTATTGTTCTCAGACAAGAAACAGCCTTCAATTATTCAAATTTTATTTAGATTATTTTCATAGTTCAAAAAATTAATATATCTATAGAGACATTCAGTGAGAACATTCTCTCCCATCCTGTGCCCAATCTGCCCAGGACCCCAATTCCCTCGAGAGTATTGAATTTTGACAGTATTATACACAGTCTTCCAAAATTTTCTTTTTAAAATTACCTCTGTTAGAATATCTTTGTAGAATAATTGCAAAAATAATGCATAATCTCATGTACCCTGTACCTAATCTTTTCTCATTAACATTTTACATTACATGGTGCCTTCAGCACAGTTAATAAGCCAACATTATTGTATTAATGGTATTTATTAATGAAAGCCCTGCTTTATTCAGGTTTTCTTACTTTTTCTCTAACATCCTTTTCTGTTTCACAGTCTTACCAGATTACCACACTGAATTTACCTGCCATAGCTCTTTGGCCATTCACCTGTGCAAGTTCAAGCTTGATTCATTTTCTTATAATCTTGAAGGTTTCGAGGACAGGTAGTCAGGTGTTTCCTACAATCTTTCCCAATTATTATTTGTGTAAAGTTTTCATGATTATTATACTTGAGTCAGGAGTTTTGTGGAGGAAGCCTATAGAGACAAAGTGCAATCTCCACAACATCATATCAACAGTGCACGCGACACAGATGACATCACTGTTGTGCTGGGGATATAGCTCAGTGGAATAAGCGCCTGCCTAGCAAGCGCAGGGTCCTGAGTTCGATCCCCAGTACCGCAAAAAAAAAAAAAAAAAAGACATCACTGTTGATGCTAATCTTGACGTCACCATAGGTGTTTGATGTATGGTTTTTCAGGTTTCTCCATGGTAAAGTTGTTCCTCTCCTCTCCCTAATCCACACTGCATTCTTTGGAAGGAAGTTACTATGTGCTGCTCTTCTGTAAGAAGTAGGGAGTTATGCTCCACCACTTTGACAGTGGAATATTTACATAAATATATAAACATTTATTTATATCACTATGGACTCTGGGGTTACTTTATACTTTGGGTTATAGTCCAGAATTAAGTTTAGTTTATAGCTTATATCGTCCCAGCTTTATCCCTTGTTAGTCTTTCAGTTGGTTTCTTTGACATACTCCCAATACTGTGGGTTTTTTATTTCATTTTATTTTGTTCTCAGAGTTTCCTTATTTTCTGGCACTACATAATACTCAAGGGTCATCTTATGTATTTCTTGACTCGGTCCTAAAATCAACCACTTCTCCAAGGAGAGCTGCTTCCTACTGGAGAATGGTTTTAAATACCAAGATCAGAGTTTTAGCTATGCTCACTAATACTGAGGTATTGTTGCTTTTAGGCTGTCTCAATTGAGAGCGCAGAATGCAGTGTGTGTGTGTGTATGTGTGTGTCTGTGTGATGATCAGTATACATACAGACACCTATTGATATTTCTATATGCACTGAAATGAAGATTAACTCAAATCCATTACCACATAGATTACCCTAGTCTCAGTCCCATATGTACCTGTAATA
This sequence comes from Dinomys branickii, assembly GCA_004027595.1. Lineage (NCBI taxonomy): Eukaryota > Metazoa > Chordata > Mammalia > Rodentia > Dinomyidae > Dinomys > Dinomys branickii. The sequence goes on along the minus strand of PVLD010009883.1, from coordinate 67,530 downwards.
TCTCATGATTCACCACCTATTTAATTATTCACTTCCAACACTCAATTGTAGTGATTTTTGAATTGTTAACCTGGACCTTCATGTAAGCAATTAGAATTTGTAATACACTTAGGTCATTTGGTGTATTCTACTTTTCATCATGGGATCCCCTGACCACCTAAATGATTTCTGTAAAATATTTTCACATTAAGGTTTACTCTTTGTGATATAAGATTCCATGGATTTCAAAACTACACAGTATCACAAGTCTACCATAACAGAATCACATCAAGTATTTCCACTGTCTGAAAAATTCCGCTATTCTTCACCTATTTAATACTCACTGAACCCTCAAGATTCTGGAAATCACTGATCTCTTATCTTTTTTCTTTTCCATAATATCACATATGTGAAACTACATATCTTTTTTTAACTGAATTTGCCACTTAGTAGTATGCAGTTAAGACGTAACCATGTCTTTGCATACATAGCCTGGCAGATCACTTTTTATCACTGCCTAGTGTTCTACGGTGTTGTAGTTTGGGGTTTTGCAAGGGGAACAATATAATACAGACCACATATTTTATAAGATTATTTATATAATAGCCACCCAAAGAATAATATACAAAAAGAGAGTGCAAGGAATCTGTCCACACACTAAAGACCAAAGAATCCAGCTAAGGGCCTAGATCCCATAGCAATGTCCTACCTGAGTCTAGCTGAGGACCTAGAACCCATAACAATGCCTCCCCACGAGTCCAACTGGAGGCCAAGAGTCCATGGCGAGGCCTCATGCAGGCCTGTTTTACGGATCTGTGCTGGGAAGACCCAAAGGTCAGTGGTGGGATCTAGAAAGTCTCTGCCAGGGGAATGAAGGAGCTGTGTTAGCAGGTTGAGGGATCTGCACTGGAGCCAGGAAGCAACACTCAAGAGCTCTCCCAAAAAGTACCACAGCCATCCTCAGTAACAGTGAGGTCCCAAGCTCCTCCAATGATCAGGAAATCTGAGTTTCCATCAGGAAAGCCAACATGACAAACTTCTCCAGGAGACTGAGCAGTGCGCCATCTTCCTCTCCAGAGCCAGGCAGCGATGCTCAAAGTGAGGACCAGAGTTCTCCCAAAGTGAACTTCAGCCATCATCAGCAACAACAAAGCCCCAAGCTCCTCCTTGGATGAGAACAGCCAAGTTCATCACGAAAGCCAGCATGACAAGGTCCTCCATGAAAACAGCACAAGAGAACCAGCAGTTCCCTAACAGCTCCTCAATAGATGCTACCAGATCCCAATAGCCTCTCTACTTCTTCCTCTCCAGTTCTGCCTCCTACGCTGCTGACAATAATCCTCAGGTGGGCCCCCCATATCCAGCACACACTGGTTCAGTTCACCTGGGTGTTACAAGTTGGCCACCGGTTGTTAACCCACTACACATGGTATACATGAATCACCATCTAACTGAAAAACATCTTGGTTGCTTCCTGCTTGGGTGAATATGATAAAGCAGCTCAATAAATATTTTTCTACAGGATTCTGTGTCAGTTTTCCAATCAAATCAGTAAATGTCTGGATTATGAGGAGTATAATTCCTGAGCTGCATGGTAAGATCATGTTCAGCTTAGTAGAAACCGCCATACCATCTTCCCAAGTGGCTGCATTATGTTGAAATCCCATCAGCAATGAATAAGAGTTCTTGTTGCTGTTCACCCATATCAGCAAATGGCACTGCCAGGCAGCTTTATTTTTAGTCATTCTGCTTGGTATGCAATGGCATCTTATTGTTTTAATTGACTTCTCCCTCATGGTAAATTGTCTGGGGCATCTTTTCACAAGTTTAGTTGCCGTTTGTTTATCTTCTTTGATATTTGTTCCAGTCTCTTTATTGAATTTTTTATCAATTATCTTTGCTTATTATTGTGTTGTATATGTTTTTGTGTATGATGGACACAATATTTGATCACATTTTAGAAAAATATTCCTCCCATTCTGTGACTTTCTTTTTCATTCTCTTAATAATGTCTTTTAGCAGAGACAAATTAGCAGAAGGCTCTAGTTTTAAGAAACTCCAACATCATTTTTTTTATTTCATAGATCATGGTCTTTGTGATATATTTAAAAACTCATAATCAATCCCATGACTTGAGGTCATGTAGATTTTCTCCTCTGTTTCTTCTAGAAGCTTTTTCTTTGAGATACTGGGGATTGAACTCAGGACCTTGTGCTTGCCAGGCAGGTGCTTGTGCCACTGAGCTACATCCCCAGCCCCTCTAGAAGCTTTATAGTTTTGCATTTTGTATTACATTGTATGATCCACTTTTAGACAATTTTTGTGCAGAGTGTAAAGTCTGTGTCAAAGTTCACTTTTTTACATGTGAATGTCTAATTGTCATGCATCATTTGTTTAAAAGATTCACCTTTCTTCCTAAGGCTTTCACACTATGAAAACAGGTGTGAATATATTATCTCATCTCACTTTCTTTAATTCAGATGGTAGCATATCATTCTCACTGTTCCAGACTTTTCTCTTCTCACATAATGAAACAACAGCTCTTTCTTATATAGACAGCTTGTTCTTTATCCTCACTGTTTGTAATTTGATATTCGCTCACTCAAAATGGAAATCACTTCTTTACAACACAAGTCCAGATTACAACTCAATACAGGTCCAGTTGCCCAAGACTAAGCCAAGCTCACATACTGTGCAAACAGGATTGAAAATCATATGTAAGGTATGACACTAAATTTTAAGTAAAAAGAAATGGCTACATAGCAAGGCTCCTCTCCTCAAGGAATCAACATCTCCCTCAAGAAGGTAAAGTACAGACATATTCAGAAAGAAACAACAATGACAGGCTGAACTGTGAAGAGGAGGGAGAAAACGCACTCTTGAATGGTGATTCAAGAGAGTTTCTAAATGAATGTAGACATGGAGGATTATTTAAACGGACAGTGGTAAGAAACGTGTTTCAGAAAGGGAAGAGGAATTAACAGCATTAAGCAAGAAAGGTGCCTGGGCTGCTGAGGCAACAAAGAAAAAGAAGGTATGAAAATGTACACAGAGAAAACAGAGGAGCTGTGAAGGAAGTAAAGTGGCAAATGGTGGACAGTTTGTAGAAGCAAGCTCTAATGTGCAGCCCTTATCCTACAGCCTAGTAGTTCTCAAACGATCACCTACCCTAACAAACACGCATAATGGTCGTAAAACACTCCTACAGGTGCCAGCCTCATGTAGTTTCTGTTATGAACCTGTAACTCCAGCCTCCTCTCAGAAATCACAGTGATGCTAGCTGCACTCTTGTATGGTAGGGTATTTTTTTCCATGCATGATTTACAAATGTATATCTCCAGTCCAGATCTATCCTCTCAACTATATAGCTGCATAACCAACCGTCGAATCAACAATTCTACTTTGGAGCCTCAAACTCAATAACCCCAAGTTATAACTCCTTATATTTCCCCTTCAAAATCTGCTTCTCGGTATCGCCTGTAGCAGAACAGAAGCTAAAACCTTGAGAATTGTTTTGACACCTTTCTTCCCTTGTGCTTGATGAATAAACCGCTAGCAAGTTCTACTGCCTCTTAATAAAGGAGAGACGGTATGAAACAGGGAAATAGAAATGGATTTAATTGTTGTGTATGACAAACATATGCTTTAAAAATGTTCCATTGCTTCTAGGTATTTAGCATATCCATCCAATCCTCATCTCCTCTGCTATTACCTTTATCTTAGCCACTGTCATCTCTTGCTACCAACTACATAGCCTCCTATCTGCTTTCTATAAATCTCTGCTAGCCCCTTCCAGTCAAAGTATCACTCCACAGCCAAAGTACCTCTAAAAAATAAAAGTCCAGTAATGCTATCAACCCCCTGCAACCACTCTCTCTCTCTCTCATTTCCAAGCTCAAAATCCATCAATAACTTCACAGTGCAAATAAGTTTAAGCTCAGAATTCTGAAACATGGCCTTCAAGAACGCACATGCTCTGGCATCTGCCAAACTTTGCAGCATCGCTTTTTTCATTCTCACCTTGCTGTCTGCACAGCAGCTATCACAGTTACTTTTTTCTTGTCACTGAGACAAAATATCCAACACCCAGAGTTAAAAGGGGAAAGGTTCATTTAGCACACAGTCTGGAGAGGTTTCAGTCCATTATGGGATGGCTCCAGGGCAAGATGGTACATAGCGGGGGGGGCAACAGTTCATGGTGGGGGAAGACAGCAAAAGCAGCAAAAGCAAAAGGGGAGAGAGAGAGAAAGACAAGCCTCTTTCTGTCCCTCACATTGTATGCGGGCTACCTGCCCTAGGGTGGGCGTAGCGCTGCCACCCTTGATCCCAGCACTGGACCATGAATCAGTCACAAACTCGAGAAGCCCACCCCCATGACTACACGGGAGACAACTGGACACAAAGCACAACACCAAGTTTCTTTCAAGTATTCCAACACACTACATTCCCACCCACCACTGCATACCTCCCTCAATGTCTGGAACAGTCTTAACTCCATTCTTTTATCTACTTAACACCTACTTATCTTTCCTGCCTGTCCTTAAGTGCCAGCCCCCGGGAAGCCACACCCCCACCACCAAGGTCTTTCCATGTGCTGTGCTCCATTCCAGTTACGTCTATTTCTCCTTCTATAACTACTCAGTATTTTATTAATTTCACTCCCTCCCTCTGGGGTCTGAGCTCCAAACACGTGTACTTTGTTTATTATTACTCGTCTCTATCTTCAGAGCCTCACCTAAGGTTTAAAATATTGGAGAGAGTTAGTTACAATTTTTCAGTTAATGAAGAAGTGCAGTAGCAGATTTCTTGTTTTTGGTAATGGTAACAAAATACACGTGACGTGCCTGAGTGCCAGTTGTGATGCATCAAAGGGTTGTGGCTCACCTGTGACGGTGATTCTTTCTGAAGTTGAAAATCACTGTTATAAGCAATAGAAGTTCCTCATCAGGGAAGTAATTCAGTAAAAGCACCATTTATGTAATGGCAATATTCATAGTAATTGCTAGCATTTATCAAATCTTACCATATGCCAGCTTGATAAGTGCTTTATATACACTGCTTCAGTGAATTCTTGGAATAACCCTATGGAAAGAAGTACAATCATTATCACCTACTGAAGAAAGCAAAGCAGAGGGACATGGAAAGGCTTAACTATATGCAAAGGCAGGACAACCATCCCCAATACAGTTGTTCCTGGATGAAAGAAGCATGAGAATCAACAGACTCATCAAACCTCTAACTAAAATTATCCCCTACAGGAGTCTTTAGGGAGGCGGGTATAGGGCTGAGCAGCACTGGGGGCCCAACCAGCCACTGTCAGCTGGAAAGCATCAGGACAAGCGTGCCTCTGTCCGTGGTGCTGATGTCTGTACAGCGCTGGAAGCTGAGCCTGAGCACCTTCGAACAGAGGAGAAGGTGAAGGGGATTTAGAGCAGGAATGAGGGAAACGGGAAGAAAGAGGGAAGAAGACCAGAGGAAAAGAACCAAGCTGTATTATATATGTGTATTCACTCTCCAAGATGACTTTAAACTGCATAGACAGCAAATATATACTAATAAAAAAATTTTGAAGAGAGATAAGAAAAATATAATGAGGCAACTGTGGGGTGTAGCTTAGTAGTGAAGCACTTGCTTAACCTGTGTTCAAGGCCTGTGTCCAGTCCTCAGTATGGGGAGAAGAGCAAAAGACAGACAGAGACAAAAAGACAGAGAGACAGAGACAGAGAGACAGAGAGATCTTGTAAGAACTCAGTGTCATCTATTATCATTTAAATTTCTTACTGAATTATCACCTTCACGAGAAACATTTTCTACAACAATGACTCTCAGCTTTGATCTCAGTTTGATATATCACAATCATGTCTTAGGTGTGTCATATGCAATATAATGATGTTAATAAAGAAACAGAGGTTTATTAAAGCATTCATTCATTTATTCCAACAACATTTACCAATATGCTAGCCTCCCCCCTCCCCCAGTCTCTGAAGGCACAATGAGGAGCAAAAGCTGACAAGTTTCCTGTGCTCAGAAAGCTCCCAATCCCGCAGGAAGGGCAGGAGTTAACAAAATAATCATGCTAACAAATGTACAATTGGAAACAGATAAGTACTGTGAAGGAAGGGGACATGGCTCTGTGATAGACCTAAATGAATTTAAGTCACACTGAGAAAGGGCCCCCAGGCCAATAAGACAGGCTAACTATGAGCATTGCGAAGAATCCCTCATCAACTTTTAGGTTCCCTGAGCATTGTGCTAAGAAATGAGCATGGACGGTAGGAACCAGCTAAGCAGAAACATTTGTTCACAGCAAGACAGCCAAACAGCAAGTTTCTATCCAGCCCACTGGGCACGACAAAGGCCCCTTCACCGCCAGTATCACTGGTAATGGAAATGACAACTAGACAGTCCCATCTTGATTTCTCTGTTCTTTCCTCAGAAATCAACTGGGTCAGCTGAATTAATCTAAAACCAATTTGCCTGGAGTTAATGTATATAAATGGAAATTTCCCTAAAGCAGCTTTATCTAAAACCAAATTTGACTAAAGCCAATTTACTTCCCTAGAACATATGAATTGTTATGGAGTTCACAAACATGAACTTTATGCAAAAGTACTATTAGTGCAAATTACCATTAGGTAACCCAAACACTAGGTAAAATGACTTAGAATAATTCATTTTGGGTAAACATTGGAGCACCTAAGCCTAATCTCCCACTGTCTAGGAATAGATGAAGAAGCTTCAGGGTTTCCTCTCACAGTCAGTATAACTTTAGGAAGCTGGTATACCTAGACTCCTCCCACTTTCCAAAATAAATCAATTTATCCTGTGTTGCCGGAACTCCTGTTATGTCCCCAATTCTATCGTGCTTGTGAAGGGCTGAAGAATCCCTCTGCCTACCATTCTGAAACCATCCTTGTTTATTCTCTGATCAACTCAGGCCATCCTGGCACCTGGCAGGTAAAAGCGCTCTGATTGCACTATTTTTTTAAGTGTTGCTTTAACTTTAGAGTGCATTTGTGTTAATTTGTTAACATGCAGGCTCAGAGAAGGAATAACTTCCAATATTCTGTAGCACAATACAAAATTCCTTATTTATTTATTTATTTATTTATTTTTGGCGGTACTGGGTATCGAACTCAGGACCCTGCGCTTGCTAGGCAGGCGCTTATTCCACTGAGCTATATCCCCAGCTCCTCTGTAGCACAATAAGGTAACCACGCTGAAAGAGCAATTGGTTGAATATTTCAAAACAGCTATCAAAGGATTTGCAATGTTCTCAATGCAAAGAAAAACCAAATGTTTGAGTGATGGATACACCACTCATCACTACGATCTGATATTACATGTAATATATGTGTATTAAAATACTACACTGTATCCATGAATATGTACAATTACATATGTACAATGTGTACAGTGTACATGTGCTGTACAATGTGCACTATGTACAATGTGTTAATTAAAACATTTGATAAATGCAGACTCTGATTCAGCAGGTCCAGGCTGATGTCCAGTAGGGCTGAGGTAATTCTCCCAGGGCTGGTCTCTGGCCACACTATCAGTAGTAAGGCTTTCTGACTACAGCTATTAAAATAGTCAAGCTGGGCTGGCTATCTGAAGGTATCCTTCTCCAGCCTAGAACACAAGAACGCAGGAAGAAATACAGCAGAAATTTAATCATATGTTCCCAGAGTTTGGGAAGGTGTTGGCTGAATGATGGCCTTCAAATCCTCTAAAGTTTCAGAGGTCAGGTCTGCTAAAATAGTGATGAAGTAACTGTTTTCCCATACCAGGAATTTCAAAATCACATAAAATATGTATTTGCCTAAATTGGAAGTGAAGACTATTACTATTACTAATCAAAAAAATCTGAAATCCAAAATGCTCCAAAACCCAAATTTTTTGAGCAGAGCTATGATGCCATATGTCAAAACTTCAATTCCACCTATGGGCAAAATATAGGCATATTAAGATACTATTTTAAAATATTTGTATAAAGCATACACTTAAAAATCCTAAATTTAAAATATTTCTGGCCTTAACCATTTTGGACAAGGGCTACTCAATCTGTATACTCTTAAGAAAACTAGAAGGCCTAGAATAACTATTTCATGCTAAGAATGACCTTTACAAGGGACCTTATAATAAAATATAGAAATGAATTCTGATGATCTACCTAACCTCTGGAAAAGTTAAATAGAATAAGGAGAAGGAAGAAGTGAAGAGGGGAAAAGCAGCAGAGAGGAAACAAGTCAAAGTGCTACCGAGGAAATGTTCCACGCGTGAGTCTCTTCTTCCACAGGAAGCCACAGAAATGCATCTTCTCAAGCCCATTAATTCCAAAGCAGTTTTCCATTTGAAGTCTCAAAAGCAATTTTTAGAAATTACTACTTTCTTTAAGTAGAAAAAGAGAAGGAGAAATTTCACAGTGAAGAAACCTGACACCCAGCTTCACCAAGTGAAGGTTAAGCATCAATAATAAGATGCCGTAGAGGGCTGGGGATATAGCTCAGTGGAATAAGCGCCTGCCTAGCAAGCGCAGGGTCCTGAGTTCGATCCCCAGTACCGCAAAAAAAAAAAAGATGCCGTAGAGACACGAGGAGTGTGTACATATGAAATGTGGAGAGAAAGCGACATCACTGCTGTGATGTCCTTCTAAAAGTTAATAGCTTCTTCATAAGAAAATACCAGAAACTCAACATGACGGACACTGTAGAAAAGAAATGGCCATGCTCTTCAAAGGTGTCCAAGTCATGAAAAATAAAAACACAAAGAGTCTGAAGAACTATCACATTTTGAAGATGAAGGAGAAATAGTAACTAAATATAATGAGGGATCCTGGGCAAAATCCTACTACAGAAGAAAGGAAATCTTAGTTGGAAATGATAAAATTAAAATAAAATACACAGTTTGGTTAACAGTCCTGCTGTGATGGTAATTTCCTGGCTTTGATAATTTTATTACACTTATGTAAAATGTTATTATTAGAGCAAGCTGGGTGAAGGCTGTTCAAGAATTTTCTGTACCATTTTTGCAACTTCTCTGTAAGTATAAAATTAGATGCAAAAAAAAGTTTTTTTAAAAAAATGAGTTACTGTTCCTTCCCCCATAGGAACCAGCACCAAAAAAACACAACAGTGGTTCAGATCTCAGTGGCAATACCTATAGTATTTTTTATACTTGCAAAACAGAATAGATTGGATCCTACAGACAGTCTCTCTTGAACCTGATTTTTCGCAGTAAGACCTTGGTTCACAGCTTCTCTTTCTCATCTCCCCCAGGCATTGGATGACTCTCACAGAAATATCAAGGGAAGCCATCAACCCACCCTGGTTCCAGTTGTGAAATCCACCTTCCACCTGTCACACAGTTACAAAAAATGAAGCCTCAAGAACAGTCGAAAAGTGAGATAGTAATTTGGAAGAAACTGTCTGGAAGAGACTGGGAAGAAAACATAACTTTAAAGAAGACATAAGGACAGCAAGAGAACAAAATTAAACATTCTCCAGTCTTGCATGACACTTATAAGTATCTTACAGTGAAAAAGGACTGAAGGCATATACAGGCCAGAATTCAGCACACTATTTAATGAGGAAGAGGGACCCCGACACAGTGCCCGGCAGCTGTGCCAAACAAGAGCTGATGAGGTTCAAGGCCTCATTCTAACCACAGAAAAGGGCCGGAGACAGCTTCTCATATCAGTCACTATGATAACAAACTAAAGGCTTTTTCATTATTATTCTTTTTTAGGTTTCTGATGTCTATAAGATGAATGTTGAGACAGTATTTCCAATATGACTTATTTTAATAGGTATTTCAAGAACAGGACATGCAAGATAAACAAGATATTCAGAAAGGTTTGCACCATGCCCAATGAAGTGAAGACAGAAAGCACCAAAAACACATAAAAATAGGGTAAGGGTGATGGTTACTCACTATGCAAGGTCTGCTATGTACAGGCATTGTCCCAAATCCTCAGAATACGCTGACTGGGCAAGTACTGTACCAAATTCACAGGGGAAGAAACTGAAGTTTAAAGATACAAACTGACCTGATGAATGTAACACAGCCAGCAAGGGAGAGATTCAAATACAAGCCCAAGTTTACAAGACACCTGAGATGTTCTTTCTATTTCACAAAGCCGCATCCAGGATGTAGCAGAGAACATGCAGTTTCTTGTGCCAAGTGGATACCAAGGCTGTTGGCATCATGTGGCATGGTGGAAAGAGTTATTAGCCGAGTCTACTCTGCTGTCTCGCATGGAATTAATGCACAGTGATCATCACAACAGGTGGCTGTCACTTAAGCCGAATTTCATGCAACCTCATTGCTTTCCCCAAGAGAAGACTGATTTCAAAAGAAAGGAGCCACCAATGAAATCAGCATGGAAACTCACCACACCCATTCACCTTGGTCTCTGTCATAGAGCTACACCCAGTTCCCATGCTCTCCAGCTGCTGGGTGTTGCTGTGGGCCCCAGTTCCTGTCACTGGGATTTAAGGGCTTCCAAGACTGGCCTTCGCACGCTGTCCTTCTCCATGTAGCGCTGGAGTGAGACCAATGCCCTGAGAGACGTTAAGCACCACATATACAAGACAGCAAAGTTATCAAGTGGGCAGAGCGTGGATCTCTGAACTACCCCAAACAGCTGTCTAGCCAGAAATAGTCACTGTGGTCTATTATGCAAGCAATAAATAAAGACAGGGCATCCCTAGCTAAAATTGTCAATGAGAAAATAATTCCCTCAAACAAGCACCAGCATCCCCACAAGCTGTAGTGAATGCCCTTGCTCTCTGACATTTCTTTATATAAAAGAAAATAATGAACGCTGACAGTGTAGAGATGTAGAGTTGTCTTGTTTAACTCATCACCAAGAATTAAAACATAATTATATGTTGACATTGGTCACTCAGGTTCTTGAGGTCCTAGGACAATACAAGGGCATCCACAGAATCAAAATTACACAACAATGTTTACTTCCTGACAGGCACCATCCAAATTCCCATCCTATACACAGGAAGACTCAGGCACACCAAACCATGCCTCCTTCTTTCTGTGTGTACTGTGTGTTGGCAAATCCAGTATAAGTCTGCCAGAGTAATTACCATTAAACTAAATGCCAGTAGGTAAAAAAAAAAAACAAAACAGGTCTGAAATTCAGATCTTCACAATGAATAATAATGTGCTCTCCTGAATGAAAAGCATTGAACAAGCCATGAGCACCAGTGTGTGCCTGTAGCTGAAGATACTTGAGAGACTGAGGCAGGAGGATGACATAAGCCCAGGAGTTTGGGGCCAGCAGCATAACTATCCAGGGCAAAATAGCATGAATGCATTTTTAAAAACAACCCAGCTATCCCACTCACTTCTGGGCATACAGCCAAGGAAATGAAATCCACCGTGGTACCTGCACGCCCGTGATGATCATCGCACTCTTTGTAATGAAGATACAGAATAGCACTTGCTTTGGCAGCACATATACATAACTAAAATATAGAATTATCCTAGATGCCCATCAACAGAAGAATTGATAAAGAAAATGTGATAGATAGAGACCAGAGATTATTACTCCATCATAAAGAATGAAATTGCAGCAAAATGGATGGAATTGGAGGATTATATTAAGTGAGATAAGCCAGACACAGGCACTACAACTTGTACTCTTATAAATGTGAAGTTAAACCAAGTGCCCCTGAGAGTAGCACAGGGATTCCTAGGGCTTGGGTAGGGTGTGTGGTGGTGGAGTGGGGAAAGGACAGTTGGATTTAATCTGTGCACACTCTGTATGCATGTATGGAACTAACATATCGACTCCCATTGGTGGGTACAATTAATATGTGTTAATTAAAAAGTACTCAACACACAAAGGTATGCCCCCAGCAAAGGTTTATTCTCCACCCCCTCAGCTCAGCTACATATATCTTCTATCTCCACGGTCTCTATAGAATGATCATTTTCCCAAGCATAAGCAATTTAAGCTTTATCAGTCAAATATGTAGATGGATTCCAACCAACGCTCCTATTGGCTTGGAGTGGGGAATGTAGACCTGCCTACCTGCTCCATTTCCTGGCCCAGTTGGCTTTCAGACATTCCCAACTGCTTGTTTGCAGCATTAGAATCACCTTGACTTTATTTAAAACAGATATTCACGGGTCAGATTCTCCATGACTCATATTTGAGGGATTTTTAAAAAAACAATTTCTAAAACTATACTCTTAAAAACCTCCCCAGCCTATTACAATACTCAGCTATTCCTCTGTGGTCTGAAGTCAGGGAGTGGATGCACAAAGAGCCTTCTGGTGGTCCAACCCCTGCTGCCTCCCCTCCCAGACCATTTTCCTCTGTTTAGCATAGTGTGATCCTTCATGGTCTTTACTGTCTGTGCCCCTGGGGCAAAACTGTTCCCTCTGGCTTTGCAGTTCAGCCCTTCAGAGGCACCCCAATGGTGAGGCTCCACACTGCAAATGCTACCTGCTTAAGACTCTTTATTCTCCATCACCCACGTGGAAATAGCTTTCATTCCCTCACTGTATATGATGACAAGTTCAAGGATTTTAAGCAGAAGCCAAGCACTCAGGACTCCTTATGAGCTGACCACCTCCAAACTTCACTTTCCCGCTCTGCATTTGTGACCACTCATCCCTCTGCATGGCCTGCTCTTGTACCCTTGACTCCCAGGCCAAACACACCCACCTCAAGACTCAGCTCCAGCATCCACACAGTGGGCTGTAAGACTTGCCATTCTATCCATGACATGGTGATCTGTGGCCATCAGCCTGAAAATCCAGTTCCATGAATTTTGTTACAGCTTGTGTCTACATGTTCCCTCAAAGCCTCCTGCAGTCATAGGTGAGGCTTTTCAGAAGTGGCTGGATCCAGAATGCGTGATGCAGGATTGATTCATGGTCCAACACTAGGATCAAGAGCACCAGGAGTAAGGATGTGAGTGCTACCCACCCTAAGTAGCCTGGACAAGTTATAAAATATACAGATGTGGGCAACCCATGCTTGTTGCTTTGCTACCTCCTGCCCACCACGAATTGTTTCTCCTCTGTGATGCCTCTCTGCCATCCAACCTGCCTTGGAGCCAGCAGATTATGGCTTGAAACCTCTAGAAACCATAAGCTAAATAAACCTTCTGTACCTTAACTTCTGGGTGTTGGGTATTTTGTCTCAGCAACGAAAAAGTAACTAAGATAAGGCCTAGCTTTGCTGGAGATGGAACCCAGGACCTTGCACATGCTAGGCAAGTGCTCTACCCACTAAGCAACATTCCAGCCTGCCATGTCTCTCACGTGAAACAGATGAATCCACAGCATCTCTGGGAGGCTGTCCACCCTGGAAGCCCTGAGTTCACCCACCCCGAGAGTGACCCTTGCTTTTGCAAAAGACTTCCTACCTCAGTGGAGAGGTGGAATCTTGTCTCATTACTTCAACCAACATAATAGTAGGCATTTGTGCCATGTCACACCCTGCCAGGGCTTGAAAATAAGCAATTAAATCATCTAGTTGCTAATGGCTCCCATCAGGTGTTCTTTCTATATTTGACTTCTATGAGGACTCGATATCTGACACTCAGGTGACTCCCGAGTCCTGACTATGCCAAGTCACCAGACCATTGCTTCTGAACTTTTCCCTTCAACTTCTGCTTTTCTCCTGGTGTCTTTCCAGCTGGCCTCCAACCCACTACTTTGCCTAATAATCTCACTTGTCTCTGCTCACTGACCCCCACACAGCCTCTGCCACGTCATCACGGGCTCCCATCACCCCTAGCTTGACTTGCTGCTCCCAGTTCTGACTCAGGCCACCTTTTGGCCCAGTTAAAGCAGAGGCCTGATTAACCGTGTTAATATCCTTGGTAGAAGCCACTGAGAAGAAAAGAGAAAAACAGGAAAGAATGGGGCTATTACTATGGACTACCTAGTGGGAGCTAGAAAGAGGACCTCAGCTCACGCCTTTGAAGACATTAAACAAACACTGGTGTCTCATCTTCCTCTCCTAAGTAACATTCCCCACTAAGACACAAAGGAACAACAAAGCATCCCTGACACTCAGCTTAAACAAAATGCGAATCTCTACAGAACCCAGGCTGAGTCCCTTGGTATGTAAGTTATTACTGCCCTTTTTAAAAATTTAATTACAGTGTTTGAACGTTATCTCATTTTAAAGATCTAGCTGCTGAGGCTCAATTAAAATTCCAAAGTGTCAGAGTGAGGGGGGAAAAAAGCCCGAGATCTAACTTCATCCTGAGTTTTAAGTGTATGAAAACAGTTGGACATTTTACAATCATAACAAGTCGTTTTGGAGATGGACGTTATCACCCTACAATCAACTCAAGATGTTTTACAATCCCTCTGCCAGCATGTGAAACCCCTGTGTACCTTGTGTAAGATCTGGTTATGAGCTGCTGATTCTCAGTGCAGAAGTATGAACGCATCCTTCCCTTCCCCAACCTCATCAGAATCACACCTAAGCTCAGCCAGGCGCTCACCACTTCTTACTACAGCATGGAAAGCTCAGAACAAGACAGCGGGTGCTGTATTCTCCCCACATGCTGCCGGCTAGCGATTTGTATTCTAGAGGCAGCTGGAGGAGGGAGAAGGGGAGAGGAAGGAAAGAGACAATGCGCCATGCTTCTGTGTTTGTTGTCATGCCCAGAAATTCCTTCATCCATCCTTCCCTACACCGATCTCCCCCGTGCACACATTCTCCTCTGGGCCAGCTCTTGCTCCTGTTTCAAGTACCAGTGTAAATGTTACACTCTCCCTTGACTTTCTCTGGAAAAGTTAACAGCTTCCTTCTCTGTGTTTCGACATGATTTTCCCTCGTTTGTTTCTGGGGTACCTGGAGCATGCCAGACATTGTTCAAAGAGCTTGGGATATAGCAGTAAACATAGAAATGAAGTTTCTGCACTTACACTGAATATTGGGGGAGGGGGAACACACTTAAATATATATTGTGTTAGAGGACCAGAAAGTCTACAAAACTTAAAACAGCATAACAAAGGTAGTGTGCGGCAGAGCGGAGAGAAGGCTGTGTTAGCCTGGGCTAGCAGAGAAGAAGGCTTTTCTAATGAGGTACGAACACATGAAAGGAGATGTGGATGGAGTAAAGGTTGAGTCCTGCAAAAGAAATGTTACCCTGGAACAAGCAAAATAAGTGCAAGAGCCTTGGTAGAGGAGGATCCGTTTATGAATGACCAGGAAGTCAGTGTGGTTGAGCCTTGAGCTGAGGGAGACTGTTTAACAGGCAGGAGATGAGGTCAAAGGGGATGGCTGGGCCCAGATCACATGGAGAGACCTTTCGGGTTTGTGCTGAATTAGTAGGGAAGCAACATGACACAACTCACTGCTTGAATAAAACATGGTGTGAGTTCTGATAATTGATAAAGGTCTTCCCCGGGTGCAGATATAAAACTCCTCAGCCACTGGCAGAAAACTTCATTTAGAAAAGGTGTTTAATAACTTTTCAGAGCAGGGCAGATGAGAGCAGAATAAATAGGAGGCCCTGATCCAGCCACAAGCATACATGCCATGTAGGATGGTTTATACTTCACTGATCTCTCTGAGAAAAGCATCAGTCTCAGAAATTCTATACATGCCAGCAGCTACCTGACATCAGACTTTACTCACAAAGAGTGTTCTTCAGATTTAAGAACAAGCAGTTATTCCACTCTTCCAAACACATCAAACCACAAGAGTCATCACCAAAGAGTGGTTGCCCAAAATTCCCGTAGCAAGAAATCATAAGCCATCAAAACAGGCCTCAGAACTGATAGAGAATCCAAAGTCCATTGCTTCTCCAGTCTGGATTGAAAACCTCACCTCACGTGCTGACAATACCCACTAGAGATCTTCCTAAATAGTTTGTCTGAAAGGAGCACAGGGGATCTAGTGAATTATTACCTTGCTGTCCCTTAGGCACCATACAGCCATGGTAAATAACTCTCAGTGTCCCCCTAAGGCATTCTGAAAGATGAAAAATGGAATTATTTTGAAGCCCTGGAGCTGTGGTATTTACCATATTTTAGATCCTTTGCAAAAAGAAGTATGAAAAGCTCCCCACAAGTTCTCATGGCTTTTTCAGGTATAAGGTATCTGAATTTTAACCAAACAATCCAACCATTTCTGGGATTCACACTGGCTCCTCAAGAAAAATTTAACATCAGTAAAACTTGAAAGTTGTGTTTCTCATTGACTAGACAGCTCCACAGCAACCTCACATCCTTGTCTAAAACTCACAGAGATGGCATCTCTTGCTGCCTCTCAACCTTGACAAGTAGAGATGGCCTCAGTGTGAGCCTCAGTTTACCACAAAGCCTGGCTGGGCACTGGTTCCTTCTCAGCACTTAAATAACCTTTGTCTGTAGATGTTCCGCTCTGATCTTGGAGCAGCACAGCATAAGCACAAAGCCCCAAGGAAACATTTTCACTGGGTTCAACCAGGCTTCACATGGTTATTCTCATGTGGCCAGTTCTCTGGCAAGACCACCTATTTCACTATGACCAGGGCTCCAAGAAACGACAAAGCTGCTTCTTTCCAAACAGAAGGCCCACTGTGGCCTTGAATCGATACTGTACACGGAACATTTCACCGTGATTGTTAGCACACTATTTCAACTAAAGGCTAGTACCCATCAAAGTATTGGATGATTAAAAATGATCTGGAGAAATGCAGGTACAATACACTAACTACAGTACAATACACTAACTAAGAATGTGTGCAGAGGAGCAAGACACCTGAATTTCACTCTCATTTTAGTAGCAGATCCCTGGTACATACCATGGGCAGGTACAAATGCCCTAAGATGGCCATGATCGTTATCTGTATCTAATCTGTACCAATAAACTTAACTCTTTTTTAAAAAGTTTTAGAAAGATGACCCCTGGCAAAGTAACCAACAATCTATACTTCAGTTTCTTCCTCTTTGAAGTAGAAATATAGTACTACTTGCCTTGTCATAAGCGTTAAATGTTACCATGCATTTGCAGATTTAGCATTGCCTAGCACTTTGTTGCTTTTTTTTTTTTTTTTGATCTTTTTGAGACAGCGTCATGCTGTGCAGTTCAGGCTGGCCTTGAGCTCACTTTATAGCCCACGCTGGCCTTGAACTTGCAAGGATTTTCCTGCCTCAGCTTCCTGAGTGCTGGGATTGCAGGTGTGCACCACCATGCCTGGCTGTTGTTACATGATTTTAAAGACCTTGAAAAATGCTAACATTAACTGTGATTCTTCAAGAAAAACATAACTTACATTGTGTTTCCCACATTTATTTTAATCTTGAAACTTGAAACTCTCATTTTCCAAAAATATCTTAAGTTCCTGTGGTCCTTGAGACTTATTTAGGGGAATCCCCACACCAACCAGTAATTAAGCTGGAATTATATCAATTTAAAAGGGTTCAACTAAGCAAAAGGAATCACCCTCGTCAAGAATACTAGATGTAGTAGATGAAAATTTTTACATAAAGCTAATTCACTAGTCAAAATCCTTAGGTGCACTGCAAGCTCTTTTTCAAACTTTTCAGACTTGGTATTGTCCTGTGTGTCTGCCATTTTCTACCTATATAACTGGACAAATTACTAAGCTTCTCTAAAGAGCAGTTTACTCATCTCAAAGGTAAAAAATAATCATTATTATGTCTTGGATATGGACAAAATTAAATATTATGAGTAAAAGAGTCGTATTCTGAGTCTCAGTCAAATTTGTGTCCCTTTTCAGTGCATCTTAACAGAAGTGTGACTTCAACTCTAATTATCACCATTTGAGGGAAACCAGACAAAAAGCCCCAACCTCTAGCCCAGAATTCATCTGCGAACAATGCTGGAATCAAAAGCACCAAATGAATTTATTTGCTCTTTTAAAATTGTACATAATCATGTTTTGAACACTAGAAAAATCTACAGAAAATCCCCATCTCTTGTTGGCTTGAACCAAGATAAACTCAAAACACTGGACATGAAATGCTCCGAAAAGATGAATTACTTCATTTCCCCAAAGCTGAGAGCTTAGTATCTAGAACCAAACCAGAGCAGAACTAACTATAGCAAATGGGCCTGTGATCATTATTTTCCCATCCCCCGCAACTCATCATGGCTATCCGCTATTTCTACACAACCGATTCTGCCAACAATGGCTACAGACTAAATTATCAATGACCAGGATAATTTATTGTCCTATTTTCCAGTCGTTGGCATTTCCCAAGGATTTCATAATCTCAAGGAATAAATCCCTACTTTCCACGCTAAGAATTACCTCTGAATCAACTTAAAATTCCTTATCAGATCCTATGTTCTCCAGACTCTGACTAGAGAAAATACAGCCACCACGGCCACAAGGAAAATGAAATAAATATCCTTGGTGTGATGTGTGGAGAACAATCTAATGAAGCTTCAGAAATAAGCCCTGTCTGGAAGGCGTGACATGAGGTAGTTCCACCTCTTCACTCCTATATTTCTTTCATCTTTTCTCAGTTTGAAGAGCACCTATTCCAAACCATGATTCCTGACCTGCCCTATTCCTTGGATTACAAAAAACATCCAGCATGGTAAACACATCTGTGCAGCCACCCAAGTGTTCTCTCTAAAAACAGCCACCTAGCAGGCACTCACCAGCTTTTAAAACCCTTCACCTCCACTCCAACCCCTACAGCGTCCCACACTCCAGCCTGCAAAGCTGGGCTGGTATCTTATATATTTGAAGTGGCCTGGGAGTCTCAAGTATTTTTCTTGAAACAAACAGCCCTTTATGTTTCTCTAGTTTTCCTATTTTAATAAAGACACTGAGACAAGAATTTCACTTTTCTCCCAAATACATCAATTTAAAAAAAAATTTTTTAAAGCAACTGGCATATGGCCTCATAGTGATAGAGAGGCAAACGGGAAAGCTGGGAACCACAGCAATCTGAAGAATACGTGCCTATATTTCACAAGGTGTGGAAGGTAGGATTTTTAGGTCACATATTCAGTTTCTAAATTTTGGTAACTAATTCATGATTTTTTAAAAAAGTATTGGTGGACAACTAGGAGCAGAGTCATTACAGTATGCACCTAGCAAGGCATCTCTGGAAGTCAACAGAGGGCTGCGGTTTCAGTCTTTACCCTGTAAATCAAAGCTTCATAAACCCAGCAAGGCTGCCACCGCCGAGTGGGAGGCTGCAGGGGTCTCAGCCCCAGCTCTCTGCCCCTCCGCTGCACCACAGCCACCATCTTGGGCACAGGACCTCCAGCCCTCAGGAAAGGCTGTCATTGGCACAGAGAATCTAGCAGGGAGGGGCTGGGTCATTCTACCTAACAGTGCCTCAGACAGCAGGCTGCCAAAGATTTCCTACCACATCATAATTATTTGCAACCAACTTGATCAATTAGAAGAGGGAAAGAGGAGATTAAAACAAAAATCTAAAAACAAAATACGTTGATGGGATTCATTTGCTCTGCAAAGAAAAAAAAAGTGAGCATAACTGCACAATTGTAGAATCATAAATTATGAAATTATTTTTTTCCAAAAGTGCTTGATGAGATTCTGGCCTAAAATGATGTGCTCTTAGGTAAATATTACACTTTGTCGCTTATGAAGCATTCCCTCTCACTCTGTGAAGTCATCCAGACAGCTATTTCTGTGAGCAACCCCTCATCTAGAACCACTCCTCTCGCCGCCCTCAACTTAGGAAACAGCACTCTCCATCTGTCCCCTGAACACTGAATCCCGCCACAGGGCCTCGGTACCTCCCGTCTCCTCTAGGCAGGACACTCATCTTTCTGATTTTCTGACAGTTATCACAGCTCACTTGTTCTGTCCTACATATGGCAGGAGGACAGAGCGTATCTGTTTTCACTTCCTCACTGGCCCGGCACTCATCTAATTTGCTTTTTTCCAAAATATTGAGCATTAGGGTTCATTTTGTCCCCATTTATCATCTGACTTCTCCCACTAAAATGTACAAAGGAAAGGCTCAAAAGCATGGTGAATATTTAATTTTTTAAAAAATTATTACAACCTAAATGAGTAAATAAAATCTGAAAGGTACAACAAATATTATGAAAGAATAAAAAGACTGCTGAAATAGGAAGGAGCAACCGGGATGAAGGAGGGGAGAGGAAAAAATATGTATATGGATACACAGGATAGCTAGGATAATTGTACTATTATCTCATGGTTTATTGAAAGGGACTGTTAAGATGTAATTGTTTGATCAATTTTGCATGGGTATATCTGGTTATAAGTGCAACCATTTTGAAGATGACATTTATGTAATACAACAACCGTTGTTAATACCCTATCACCATGCTTTGAAATTCTGCATAACTTTTATTGTTCTCTATGCTGTTTTGTTTATGTATTTGTTTTTGTTATTTGTGGTTTTTTTAAACAAAAAAAAATTTACACGTACATACAGGGATAGCTGAAACAGGCGTATTGTTGTTGTCTGTGGTTTATTGAAGGGAACAGTCTTAAAATTTCTTGTTTCTTGACCAATTTTGCACGCTTGAATCTGGTAATCAGAATGACTGATCTGAAATGAACAATATGCAGTATGAGAACCACTGCTGACTCCTACCATCCTGTAGGACGAAGCGCTGCATCATTTCCTATCCTTCTTTATTACTTGTTACTGTTCTTTATTGTTTGATCAGTCTTACATTCCTGCAGCCGGTGGACTGAGCGTCTTCGTTGAATAGTATGTAATGTAGCAACCACTGTTAATTCCTATCATTTTGTTTTGAGGTATTATCGTTTTTGTTGTTTCTGTGTTGTTTACATTTTGTCTTCATTGTTGTTTTGTTAGTTTTTAAATTTTTAAAATTAAAAAAATTATTACAGCAGAGGCCATTACCATCAATCCCCCTTCCCTTTGTACATGCTTATCCCACTATTCTTGCCACTTTCTGAAGCAGTTCTGAAGATCCTCTGTCTTGAATGTCTTTAGTTGCACTGTCATGGCTGCCTCGGTGTGCTGAATCCACTCATAATGTTTACCTTTCATGTTCATTTTGACTTTGGGGAAGAACCAAAAGTCACACCATGCAATATCCAGCAAATATAATGAATAAGGACACATTCTAATGTTTTCAGAGTCTGTCTTGCCATTGGATGGCACTCAACAGCAGCATCTTGTAAAGGCTCCCACAAAAGAGAGCTTCCAAAATTTCTTCAGAAAGAAGAAATCTAGGTGTGGTGGTACGTGCCTATTATCCCTCCATACAGGAGGCTGAGGTAGGAGGGCCGCCATGAGTTCAAGACCCGTGAGTTCAAGGAAAGCCTGAATTACAAATGAGACTTTGTATCAAAGATAAAGTGGCTGAGTGTTTTTGGAGCTGTTTCTGCATCTTGTTGTCTTTTCCATTGATCTTCAAGTCTGGTTTGTTTGGTGTTTTTGCAAGTACCATGCTGTCCTTACCACAGTAGCTCTGTAGTATAATTTCAAGGCAGGGATTGCACTGTCCCCTGCTTTGCGTCTGTTGCCCAGAATTGGTTTTGCTAGTCTACTCCCAAAGAGTTCCACATGAATTTTAGGCATGTTTCCTTTAGTTCTGCGAGATATGCTAATAGTATTTTTATTAGGATTGCATTAAATCTGTATACCAATTTTAGGAGTATGGCCATTATTAGTATGTTGGTTCTTCCTACCCTAGAGCAAGGGATCTCTTTCCATTTCTGATATCCCCTTCCATGTCCTTTTCAGAGCACTGTAGTTTTCCATGTAGAGACCTTTTGCTTCCTTTGTTAGATTGAATCCTATGTATTTCAATTTTTATGAGCTATTATGAAAGGCACGGTTTCCCTAATTACTCTTAGTGAGTTGTTATTTGTGTAGAGCAATGTGTTGACTTTGTACCCAGCTACACTACTGAATTTGATTATTCAACCTAGAAATCTTCTGGTGAAGTTTTGGGGTCTTCTATGTACAACATCATGCTATCCATAATAATGATCATTTAAATTCTCCCTTTCTTGTCTTCTCTCCTTTTGTTTATCTCTCTTGTCTATTTTCTCTGGCTAATGTTTCAAGAACTATATTGATTGGAAGTGGTGACAGTGGACATCCTTGTCTGATTCCAAATATGTTCACTGGAAGAAAGAGCCTCTCTCATAAATGGTGCTGGAAATACTGGCTTTCCACATGCTGAAGACTAAAACCAGACTCATGTCTTTCACCATGCACTAAACTAACATCAAAATGGATCAAAACTCTAAATATTAAAACAGGAAACACTAAATCTGCTCAAAGGTAAAATAGGTAGAACCCGTGAAGACATAAATGGCAAAGACTTCATGAACAAAATCCCAATGCTACAGGAAACCCTACAAAGAATCAATAACTGGGATCTCATCTTATTAAAAAATTTTTGCAGATCAAAGGAAATCATAGAGTGAAAAGACAGCCCACAGAGTGGGAAAAAATTCTTAGCCAAGTGACAAATGACTTCCTCAGAAAAATGACTAATATCTAGAACATACGGAGACCTGAAAAAAATTAAACTCCCCCAAATTTAAAGACCTAATCTAAAAATGGACATCTGAAATGAATAGACACTTCTCAGAAGAAGTACAAATGGCAAATAAATATATGAAAAAATGTTCTACATCACCAGTCAGTAGAGAGATGCAAGTTAAAACAATGCTGAGATTTCATCTCTCTCTAGAAAGAATAGCTATCATCAAGAAGTCAACCAGTAACAAATGCTGGAAGGGCTTTGGGGAAAAAGGAACCCTTTTCCACTGTTAGTGGGATTGTGGACTGGTGCAAACACTGTGGAAATCATTGTGGAGATTCCTCAAAAAAAAAAAAACAGGACTAGAGGTCCCATTTGAACCAGCTATGTCCCCTCTTGGTATCTTCCCAAAAGAATTAAAAGCATCAAACTACAGTGATATATGCATACCCGTGTTCATAGCAGCACAGTTTGTAATAGCTAAATCTTGGAAGCAACCCAAAAGATGGTCAACTGTTGAATAGATAGAAAAGATGTGGTTTTCTTACACAATGGAGTACTACTTAGCCATAAAGAAGGATAAACCTAAGACATTTATAGCTAAATGGATTGCTCTTGAGACCATATTCTTAAATGAAATAAGTTGGACAAACCTGTAAACATCACATTGTCTCTCTGGTGTGAGAAGCTAAAAGCATAAATAAGGACCAAAAGGTAGGATAGATATTGTGAAATAGGAAAAAAATGTTTAAAATGAAGGGAAGCTGTGGGAGGGGGATGAGAAAAAAAGGAAAAATTGGAGACAAAACTTTTTAAATGAGGAGGGGAAGAAGAATTGGAGGGAGAGGAAGGTAATGGGAAAAAAGAGGAATATATATCACATACAGGTACAAGTTCCCTATCACGAATATGACTATTATGTGTATCAAAATTCAACCAACCAACTTAATTTTTTAAAAAAGAATGACAACCTGTCTCAAAGAAAAAAAAAATGACAGAAAAATGAGTTAAGTTAAGCCACTTCAAGGAAATTAATGTGTTACGGTTTGTGTCTACAGGTCCCCCCAAATCCTCATGCAGTCATGGGGTGGGCTTCTAGAGTTATGATTGATTCATGGTCCAGTGCTGGAATTATGGATGTGAGCACTACACATGCCCTGGGGCGGGTAGTTTGCATGCAGTGTAAGGGAGGGAAACAGGCTGCTCCTCCAGGTGCCGCTGCTCCCTTTTGCTCTTGTTGCTTTTGCTGTCTTCCACCACCACGAACGTTCGCCCTCTGCCATGTACCACCCTGCCTTGGAGCCAGCCAAGTATGGACTGAAACCTCCACAGACTGTGAGCTAAATAAACCTTTCCTTCCTTAATTTTGGGTGTCAGGTATTTTGTCTCAGCAACAAGAGAAAAGTAACTAAGACATAATGCCAATGTATCTTTTACTGTAATAATTTTTATTTAATTATTCGCCATATATTTTCTGAGGACCCTATGCACATTCTCCTCTAAATTTAAATCCACCATTACTCTTAGTCTGCACATGTGTGTCTGAAGCAGATTAATATCTGATGAAAAGGGAATGAATTCTGGTCATTTCTTTCTTTCTTTCTTTTTGTACTGGGAATCTAACTTGGGACCTTGTGCTTGCCAGGCAGGCACTTGTGCCACTGAGCTCTATCCCCAGCACAAAAAGTGAACGAATTCTAATTTGACAAATAAGTAAACTGAGGTACAGGTTAGGAGGCTGTCCAGTCTCCTGAATATTCAGTTCATGGCTCCTGGCTTCTGAATCCTGGCTCAGCATCACAGGCATTGGCCATTTTCATCAGTGTCCTGAGAGTCAGGTTATCTTGGTTGCTTTTCTCTCGTTGCTGGCACAAAATACCTAACGCCCAGAATTGAGGAAGGAAAGGTTTATTTAGCTCACAGTTTGTGCAGGTTTCAGTCCATACTTGGCTGGCTCCAAGACACAGTGGCACATGGCAGAGGGCAAACATTCATGGCCCAGGAACACAGTAAAACAATAAGAACCAAATGGACGAATGGCGGGAAGAGCAAGCCTCTTTCCCTTACATATGCAAACTACCCACCCAGGGCAGGTATAGCACTCACATCCATAATCCCAACACTAGACCACAAATCAGCCATAACCCTGGAAGCCCACCCCATAACAGCATGAGGCTTTGGGGCACATGCAGACACAAACCATAACACAGGGCTACCTTCCACCCAGAACTCAGCAGGTCAGGGATGTAATCTGTATCTCATAAGTGGCAATGCCCATCTGTCCACATTTCCCTCCTTGGAACCAGCTGAGTGCATAAACATGACACAGAAATACAAGTGTTTCCTAACTACTAATTCTAAAGGACATCAAAGACAGTTTTTAAAATTCTGTAGGAGTATTCCATTGAACTTAAGTGATTTTATGCACAGATATTAATGAAATTGTGACTTTTATACTAAAAAAGTAAAGGTTAATAGCTACATTTACTGTTTTTCCATTTCTCAAACACCAGGCAATCCAAAATCTAATATGCATAGATACAAGCGTGAGCAATTTGCCCAAAACATTATATTCTATTGCTATGATACTTTTTGCCTTCACGTAAGGTCAAAAGTCATCTCAACAGCTTCATTTCTTCCAACGAAGATTTAAATTTTACTTAATTAGGGTTTTCCTGAAACCTCTTTATCTTCCTGACAGCACATCTTTCCATTCATTTCCATTTCTGGCTGAAAATTACTACTTTCCAATTCACACTGCAGCCTGACTATCCATCCTCTTTATCTTAATCTATGCCCTTTAAACTTTGCCTTCAAGCCAGGTACAAAGATAAAATGATGGAAACCCAGAATCCCAGTGTCTCCTCATCCAGCTCTTGGAAGCATCCTTCAATGGTGCATATTTTCAACTTGTAACCGGTAACCTTTCTCAACAGGAGGGTCCCATCAAGAGGCAAATGAACCCATTTACTGGACAAAAGATATATGCCTTTCATTACTACCCTTTTCTTCTTTTCTGTAGTTTTGTTACTTATTCAACTAAAAATTTAGACAAAGTAAATGCAAGGAACTCTGTTATGTGGTTTGCACAACACAATACTTTTTTTTAAAATTCGCCAAACCACCCTGCCTGCTCGGGGCATAGTGCCTCGTAGTAGCCCCAGCAAGAACTCTTGCCTTCTCCCTCTCCGCCTGCCAACCTCCCACACAGAATTACACCCAGTCCACTGCTGCACTGTACCTTCCCACCATCTGCACCACCATTATCTGACTTAGCCCAACACTCTGAGCGAGGGTTTAGATTCTAGATAATGGTAGCAACCTCCTGTATTTCTGTCTCCAACCTCCCCCTATGCCATCTCCCCCTAAGCAGTCAGTGTGATCTTTCTAAAGCACAAGTCCAATCATGGCTATGCCTGCACTTCAATCCTTTGCATGGCTCCCCATTGCCCTCCGCAAAAATCTGCAGCTCTGTGCATTGCTTCTGAAGCCATTCACAATCCAGCATCCCGCCTGCCTCTCGAGACTCATTTATCTTCTCATACCTGATCTTCTTCCTCATTTGTGCCCTCCTCACTCTCCAGTATCTCTGAGTTCTTTTAATGCTCAGATCTCATCTCTGGCCTCTTCAGTCATACTTTATCTAGAACACCCTCCCATTTATGTTGTCCGGGCTGATTTCTGCTTACTTTTCTCTGAAACTGTGAAGCCTGATTCTGAATAGACTTTGCAACTGCCTTTGAGTGAGGCAGCTGCGCTGACACCTATGTTTCTTTCACCACGATACTGACCACACCACTTCTGTCATAGATCGTCTTCACTCCTGATGCTTAGCAGTCATAGTCCAGCATCTGTCATCTCAAAGTATTTGATATGATTTCATTAATAGCTCACAACGACGCTGAGAAAGAAGCTTATGACCTACCAAGATCACAGCTCTACCTCTAAAGTCCCTTGAATCACAGAAGCCCAGTACTGCTTTAAAATATGGAGACCTGTTTGTATACAGACTTCAAAAGCAAATTAATAGAGCATCTTCATGGCAAGAGTCCAACTGGCTCACCTCCCTCTCAAATGGAAGAAAGGTAAGTGACACTGAGCCTTATGTTGTATCTAAGGAAATAATTAAACTTTCACCTTTATACGAAAGGTTCACTTTGTGAAAGTATAATATTAATTCACAAGGAAAAAGGTTTTTCTTTAGGTGGTTTCATCAAACCATGTAACACACTACTGGGATTTCCTCCCCTGTCCTCTGACCCTCCATCCTGACATTCTTAATAAACCACTTGAAAGTGAGAAATGATTTGAAAATTTTCTTAAGTCACTCATAATCAGGAAGGTAAATCTGCTACTTGAAAATTTCAGAATGAATTCCATTTGGAGGACCTGTTGTCTCGTGTGACCTCTAACAATCTCAGCGTGGAAACCTAGGAAGGATTTCAAGTGAGGTTTAGGAACCAGTGTTTACCTTTTTCCCTTCAGAAGAACTCAGGAAAAACTGGGAAATATTACAAAAACCAGGAAGAGAAGGGAAATGACATGTATTGAGCTCCTTGATTTACGACAGCTATGAGGTGTTGTTCATCTCTGTGCTCTTTTGAATTCTCCCAATAATTCCACGACTTGGAGATCAACACCTTCACTGATCATGGGAGGATACCAAAGCTGAGATAAACAAGAGACAACCACATTCTTCTTCAGCTAGTAACTGATGGAACCAGGAACTGAATCTAGGTCTATCCAGCACCCCAGTTCTTTCCACCACGAGAACTCAGAAAACTGAAGTCTCTTTTGAATTACAAAAAAAAAAAAATAATAATAAGAGATGCCTCCTTAGGAAGCAAAAACGCCCCTCTCCCCCTTACCGCGCCCCACAGGAAGCTTTTTCTTAGCTCTCCCACTTTCAGCTTTCTATCTAATTATGCTTAGATGTAATTTTATCTATAACTTAGGAATAAAATTGAGAAACAGAAGATTTACCATTATATCTCACAGAGTTTCATATACTGGCAGAATGTTCAATTAGATTTAATCTGCATTAATTAAGCTTTCCATTTTAACAAAGCTGCATATTAACACATTTGAATCAGAAAAAATAAACATTAAATCTGAGTGCCATTAAGATAGTTCAGTGAGACAGATTCATCTCTGTTGCTCTTTCCAGGGTGCTTAATAGATACTGTAAAAAAAATCCATCATATTTGAAATATAGGCTAGAATTAATAATAGAGTACCCATTTTATTATGTTAAAAAGCCTATTTAAATTACTACCTACAGGTACATTTTTCAATAGTCTTTATATTTAAGTTTTTCATTTCATTTTATCTGCCCACTTAAGACATCTACGGAAACACAATTGGCTCAATTACCAAGCAAACCTGTGGACAGTACTTTTCAAGTTCATTCTTGGTTTAAGGAATCACAGTTTTCCACATGACCCACCTGTGGCTGTTGGATTCACACCAGTGTGAGAGCTGTTTGCCTTTGGCTAGACAGGAACTCAGCCACTGAAGAAACTCTCCTGCCATTACTTCAATACTAGCCTTGCATGAGAGTAGCCAGAAGTCTAACAGAAATTGGAAAAGGTGATTTCCAAAAGAGTAAACCAAGTTTGTCTGGTCTACAGCTTGGAAAAGTGGTTCGGGGATCACTTCCTGTGGTATCCACAAAGGTGGTGGAGGGCTTTCAGATTCTGAATGCCGTTCCCTCATTGTGTTTCAAACCAGACACTGAACATCACCAGAAGGTCTGGTACAGGATCATCTCTCTTTCCTCACCAAAGTGGGGGAAAATGACTGTTGTTTTCTCTAGCCACTCTGATATCTGTTTCACCTCAACGTCAACTTTCCATCTCAATGGCATCAGCCATATCATTATCATCATTATGACTTTTCAAGTTGAGATTCTATTGTGCATTGAGTGCTACACTACGTGTTTTACAAGGACTTCCAAACCTCACCAAGAGTCCAAGGTATTCTTTATTTCAGTTTCCAGATACCAAAACCCTCACCCCTTTGTCCACCCTGGGCAGCCTCCTATGTACAGTACATCCTGGACAAAATAGTGAAATGTATTGTCTCTATCCCTGGGGAATTTGTGAAACTAGCCATGAAGATTCTAAACAGCTCTAGTCCAGACATGGAGACAATGAATCAGTGATTCATTCAATATTTATTTACTGAGAGCAAAATATGCACCTCAGAGTGTCCTTTAGACAGACCCCTCTGGGAGACAGATGGTTACATATACTTATTTCACGTATGCACTGCCCAGTTACTCAGTGCCCATGTTTTCTCATCCTTGGCATACTACTAGGTCTGATTTTCCAGTACTGGTCATCAGCATGCAGTACAGGTGATATGATGTTTGACTTTCACAGGGCAGGCCCACCAAAGATGCTGTGATAAAATTCTAAATACAGGAGAAGCTACTGTTGCCCTACCTCTCTCTTCCATTTTTTTTTTTTTTTTTTTTTTGGCGGTATTGGGGATTGAACTCAAGACTCCGCACTTGCTAGGCAGGCGCTTATTCCACTGAGCTATATCCCCAGCCCCCATGGCCTACCTCTCTCAACACCAGGTGCCCTAAGCACAAACTGAACAGAGATTAAATAACACAACTGAAAGTTACTATGTATAAAGTTGTCTCCATACATACATCTGTACACACACAAAAACTACCCTAATTTAAAATGTTCCACTTCCAAGTAAAAATATTGAGCATGTGAAAGATCACCAGAAAAAAGAGAGCAAACTCAACCTTCTAAAAGTCATCCAGCAATGTTTTATATCCTCAATTAACAATAAAAGCAGAAATTCCTCATTAGGAAATTTTTACTTAATCACCTGGGAATTTGGAAACATTCCTCTAAGTAGGATCAAAGAGGAAGTCAAACCACAGAAGTTAAGAACCATAGAAACATTAAAAAATGTCAACAATGGAACAATACCAATGGTTGTAATCAAAACAACACTCACAATAAGGTACGATGTCTCTGGTTATTTTAACAGTACTGTAAACACAAAATATTAAGAACAAGTGAACTGAACATTAAGAAACTAGTAAAAATACCACAAAGAAGATCCAAACAAAAATAAAATGAAGAAATCAATGAATTTGAAGTGAAAAACAGCAGACCTGATCAATAAAACTAAGAACTGTTTCATTTAAAAGACTAATAAATTACACAACCTCATGATGAGACTGGTCAGGGAAAAAGAATGAAGAACATCCATTTCATGCAAGAAAGGCATCACCACAAGTATAAAAACTGCTTTAGGTAAAACAGAATGTAATATCCAATTAATTTCCAAATAATGAAAACCTCAATTAAATGTGGTTTTGTGAAAAATGCAAACTGATTTGAAGAAGAACTTAAAATTAACTAAATAATACTTTATCATAAAAAGTAGAAAAATTAACATTTTTTATAATAAAATATTCATCAGCTTCTTCCCCAAACATACATCAAACTAAGTAATTTTTGGACTTTTCAGACTAAATAGTTTCTATGTGTTTCTAATTTACATTTACACATACTTCTTACCTCTAGTTGTTTTCAGGCTAATTATATGAGAAACCACTACAGGAGTGATACTGCCTATATTTTAAGCCAATCAGGAGTTTAAAACATCATACTCAATGGGGAAAAGCTTAAAGCTTTTTCTCTAAGATTCAATGAAGTTATACAGTACAAAACCAACATACAAAAGTCAGTGGTGTTTCCATACACTAATAACAAACTAAAATTAAGTCAAGAAAATAACTCCACTGACAATAAGTTACAAAACATGAAATATTTAGGGACGAATTTAACCAAGAAAGTAAAATATCTCTAACCTGAAAACTATAAAATATGGATGAAAGAAACTGAAGATGTAAATAAATTAGAAGATATCTCATGTTCATGGACTGAGAGAATTAATGTTTGAAAGGTTTTTGCTGTCCAAAAATAATCTACAGATTCAATACAATCTCTATTTTAAAATATCAATGACTGGGCTGGGGATATAGCTCAGTGGAATAAGCGCCTGCCTAGCAAGCACAGGGTCCTGAGTTCAATCCCCAGTACCAAAAAAAAAAAAAAAAAAAAAAAAAATCAATGACATTGTTTACTAGAACACAGCTGGTAACAGGCACATGAATGTGTTCAAAATACATTACACATACTAAGACCCAAATAGTTCAGACCAAAAACCAAACCAAAAAAATGGAACACTGTGAGCGAGGCTGGGACAAAGCAAGTGATGGGGTCAGAATGATTCAGGTGTGCTATATGCATGAACAAATGTACCAGAAATCCCACTAATCTACCTAAATGATATGCACTAATAAATAAAACTGGGAAGATCCTAAATTTAATATGGAACCACAAACACACACACACACACAGACACATACCCTAAATGGTCATTGAATTGACCAAGAAGAGCAAAACTAAAGACAATATTATCTGACTTCAAAATACACTATAACACTGTAATAAACAAAAAAGCATGCTACTGGCATAAAATAAAACAATGTACAGACAACTGGAATAGAATAAAGGACCCAGAAATAAATCCATAACTTTACAACCAACTGATTTTCAACAAAGGTGCCGGGAACACAAAAGGAAAAAAAATATGTAGTCTTTTTCGAAGAGTGGATATCCACAGGCAGGAGAAAGGAATTAGATGATTATCTCACACTAAATACAAAAATGGAAGTGGCTTAATGACAAAATTAGAGGAAAAGTTTTATGATTTTTCTTATATATGACCTAATACCACAAGTGACATCAGCAAAAAGTGGGATGACATTGAGCTGAAAATGTTCTGCAAAGCAAGAAACTGAAAGAGTAAAGAGGCAGTTTACAGAATGGAAGAAAACACTTGTGAATTATAGTTCTGATATTGAAAATATACATGGAAAGGGAACAAGTCAACAGCCAGGGAGCAAGTAACCCGATTTAAAAATAGACAAATTTTAACCTCTACACAGAAGCACAAGGTAAGATATACAAATGGCAACAGGTAGATCAAAAAACTGTTCAACTTTATTAATCGTCAAGGAAATGCAAATTAAAGCCACAAGAAGATAGCGTTTCACAACTGCTAGAATGGCTACTATCAAAAGTAGAAAACATACGTGTTGGCAAGGGTGTGCAAATAACGGAAACCTCACACGCTGCTGATGGGAGTAATGTTTAGTACAGCCGTTATGAAAAAAAGTTTAGAAGTTGCTCAAAAAATTCAAAATAGAAATACCATGTGAGCCAGGACCCTCAAAGGAAAGGAAATCAGTATGTTAAAGAGATCCCTGCACCTTGTGTTTATTGTAGCATTACTCACAACAGCCAAGATGCAGTAAGAGTCCTCCAATGGATGAATAGATAAATAAAAGGTTGTGTCTATACATGATAAAATATGAAATTCTATCATTTGCAACATAGATGAGCTTGGAGGGCATTATGTTAAGTGAAAATCTAACACTACATGATCTCAGTAAAATGCAGAATTTTAAGAAGCTGATTTCATAAAAGAGAAAAGTATGGTGGTTACCAGGGTCAATTTTTTAAAACTTCAACTTAACTCATATTATACAGAAAAATATATGGCACTTCACTTATTAATGAGTTGAAATATTTAAGTATTTCATGAATTCAGCAAAAAGTGTTTAAAACAATGCCTGGCATGTATAAGTGCCCAAAAAGAACTTCATTGACTAGTGCTATCTTATCAATGTTGCTCTTAAGTTTCAACTGTGCAAAATCCCTAAATAAAATATCAGTTCATATATGCCTATTCAAGAATTTTCCACAATATTTCAACATTATTAATTTTATTAATATAACTAATTATGTCAATAGATGATGGAGAAAAACAAAATTATCTTGAAAGGCACAATTAAGATATATTCAATAAAATTTAACAGTTATTTGTGATTGTTTTTGCCTTTTAGCAATTCAGAAATAAAATTAAATTTCCTTTACATTATGACTAGATAGATATATAGATATTATATTAAACAGATTAAAAGACCATAATAAAATCATAAAATAATATTGTTTGCTCTCTTCTTCCTGATTTTAATCAGGATCTGTAGCCTGCTTATTTATTATTCATTAGTGTTATGGTAATTCTAGCCAACATTATAAAAATAACTAATGTAAATAGTGGAACTTGAAAGGAAAGATTTTCAGTACTTCCAAATTATAAAATTTTGCAGCTAACAAATCAAAGTGGATCTTAAGAAAAATTGAATGCTTGGTACATGGTATACAATCAGCAAATATTAGCTTTACAAAAAATACCCGTTTTAGAAAAAGAAAGCTTAAAATCAGCCTAAAACTCTATCATCAAAAACAAAACAAAAACGTCAAAAGAAAGAAAACTACAGATCAATATCTCCTAGGAATACATATACAAGAATCTTCAAATCAGATCTAGTAGTATACAAAAAAGACTATACAACATAACCAAGTGGTATTTATCCCAGTAACACCAGCTTGATTTAACATTCAAACATCAATTCATGCAACAGACCACATCAACAGAGCAAAGAATAAAAACTACATGATCACTTCAATAAATACAAAAATAGAATGTGAAAAAGCTCAACATGCTTTCTTAAGAAAAACACTGAACAATAAAGAATAGAAAAGGCAACCACTTCAACCTGATAAAGAACGTTTACAAAATGAAGAGGATTCCTTCAACCTAAGAAAGAGCATCTGTGAAAACTCACAGCTAATATACTTCATAGTGAAAACTGTAAACTTCCCTCCTCAGATCAAAAATAAGGACAACTGTTCTCTTCACTTCTATTCGACATGGCACTAAACTCTCCTGCCAGGGCCCTTGGGCAAGAAGATGGAATAAAATACATGCAGGTAGGAAAGAAAAGCATGAAACTGTCTCTATTTGGATGAACATGGTCTTATATGTTAAACCCCTAAGCAATCCAATAAAAACTATTAATGATAATAATTATAATTCATATTATAGTTTAACAAGGTTGCAAAATGCAGGATCAAAATTCAAAAATCATTTTTATGTTTATACAGTAACACTGAGTAACTAGACTAAGAAAATAATTCCATTTATAGTAACAGAAAAATAAGTTACTTAGCAATCAATTTTTAAAGCCATGAAAAACTTATCCTCTGGACAAAATTTGAAGTTGAAATAAAGAAGACCTAAATAAATAGAAAGACTTCCCTTATTACTGAATCCAGTGCTTGATATTATTATGATGGCACTACTTCTCTGTACTGATCTCCAAATTCAGCACAATCTCTTATCAAGATCCCAACTGATTTCTTTGTAGAAATTGACAAACTAGGGTCCTAACTTTCACATAAAAATTCAAGGTGATTTCAATAACCAAAACAGTCTTGAAAAGAAGATCAAGATGGCAGACTCACTCCTTATTTCAAAACTTACCACAAAGGAAAATAATCAAAACAGTACTTTAAAATAAAATAAAAAAAAGTACTGCCATATGATAGATAATTAATGAAGTGGAATTGAGATTCAGAATTAGACCCTCACATTTATGGTTGATTAATCTACAACAGGGGTGCTAAGGAAATCCATTGGGCAATGAGGAAAGTCTTCAACTAAAGGTACTGGGACAACTGGATGTCCATATGCAAAAGCATGAAGTTGGAACCCTACCTCCCAACATATACAAAAATTAAAATGTCAAGAGATAAACTTCCATAAAAATATTATAAAATGTTCAGACTAAATATTCATGACTTTGGATTAGGAAATGGTTTCTTGGAAGTGACACCAAACACACAAACAACAAACTGGGTGTCATCAAATTTTGAAACTTTCATCATGCTTTAGAGACATCAACAATAAAATGAAAAGATAATCTACAGAATGAGGAAAAATTATGTCATATCTGACTTGCATGTATACAATAAATAGAAATTATAAATCAATTATAAAAAGACAACCCAATTAAAATAAAACCTCATGTAGTCATGGGGGCTGGGCTTTTCTGAGGCAGCTGGATCTACAGTTTCTGACTGATTCATGGTCCATGCTGGGATTAAAAATGTGAGCACTACACCTGCCTTAGGGCAGGTAGCCTGCACACAATATAAGGGACAGACAGAGGCTTCTTTCTCCTTTCTCCCTGGTTGCTTTTGCTGTCTTCTGCTACCATGAACTGTTGCCCCTCTGCCATGTGCCAACCTGCCTTGGAGCCAGCTGATTATGGATCGAAACCTCTACAAACTGTGAGCTAAATAAGCTTTTCCTCCTTTAACTTGGGTACCGGGTATTTTGTCTCAGCAAGGAGAAAAGTGACTAAGACAACACCTATCCCAACATGAAAAGGGACTTGAAAGGATGAAAGATTCTCATACGCTACAAACTGGAACAGCTGGAAGGTTCCAGTAAATAGCTCAATTCTTAAATATATGTTAAAATAAAATTCTTTCTGTTTTCTTGTATTTCTTTTCTTCTTAACTACATATTAGCCTTCTTCAGGGTTGAAATCAGGACTTCTGTGCTGCCCACAGCTACTACATTTTAAACTCCATTGTTTGTGCTTTGCTTTGATTAAACAAATATGGAGAAGAGTACAATGAAATCCAGAGGGAGATCTAACTTTCTATCTTATCACATTTATTTTGTTTATGAGTCAATGTCTGAGGTTTCTTGTTATAATAAAAGATGTTCAGATGAATCTGCATTCAGTAATCCTTAGATTCTATTAGAAATTTTCTAAGGATACTATAAAGCCTTTCCTAAAGTAAGATTTTTTTTAATTCCTTTTTTTTTTTTTTTTTGGTACCAAGAATTGAACTCGAGACCTCTCACTTGCCAGGTAAGTGCTGTGCCACTGAGCTAAATCCCTGGTCCCGAGATTTTTTTAATTCCAAAAGAGAGACCCAGCAAATAGTCTCAAGACATAAGAAGAAATGTGCGCCTTCGTTAAAGGATGGCAACTCAATGTGCACTCTATCTCTTTCATCCTTACAGCAGCCCTCCAAAATGGATTATTACCTACATTTGACAGATGAGGAAATTGAAGTTTCAAGATATTAAATAGCTGTTGTCACAAAACTAGACATAGAACTCTAGTCTGTGCTGGTCTAAATCTGAGGCCTGTGCTCTTTTTACTAAAATAAGACATTCGCCATGTTTCTTCCCTGCTTTGGGAAGTGCTCTGCTCTGCCTTATTGGGAAATACCTGAAGATGTGCATTCTGTACATGGCATTTGTACAGTCCTCCTACCAGGAGCCCAACAGCTCAAGACCAATAAAGCAGGACAAACACTTGCCTTGACACTTGATCACGACTATCAGCATACTTTTAAACTAACTCATATCTACTGCAAACATGTGCATCACCTGTGTTCTCTGGGCTAACCCCCAAATAGTCAGTTCATAGTGTTGACAAAATCCAGCCAAAATTGATGAATCATGGGCGCTTGAGGCTGACAGCAAATTTCACCACCAAAGAGATGCAGAGCTACTGACTCATTCACTTGATGAACATGTGCAAGGAAAACATCTTAAGCAGCATCCAAGTTAGTCTGTCCACTTCCTGCCCGCTGAAAAATTGCCTTTCCTCATATTTGTTCATCTCTGAGATGTGCGCATTGTCCATCCAGCTTAATACACCTTCCTCCCTCCATGACCCACTGGAATTTCACATATTCTTCAGGACCCATCTCTCTACATGGTCTTCTCCATCCACTGACCTAATGAGCTGGATTCAGTGAGCTTAACACATTTACCTAAATGTGAAATTAGTCACACATGGCCTTGTAACAGCACCCTGTTGTTTCTTTATTACTTACTCTTCAGTGCATTAGCTTTTCATGTGGTCATGCCCAGCTTTCCACATTGCCAAACTCTACCATAAATGCTCGGAAGATTTGTTTTTTTTTTAATTTCCCCATAAAAGCTGCCTAAGCACTTAGAACAGAGATGGCTCTTGAGATGCATGTTCAACAGCCCAACACAGAAGTTGCTACTACAGTTTTAAACCGTTTAGGTTAACTAATAATCATTATTTTAATAGAGTGATTATTCTCAAACTTATGACTCATTTTCTCTGGGGAGTTTAGTCTCAGTTTCTCGATGTGGCATTGATGCTTTGCAATGACCTCACTTCCATCTACCTTTGTAATGATCCATTTTAAAATATGTAAACTTTAATGAACTCATTCTTATTCCTCAAATCATGTTAGTTAACATTTGTAAGCAGTTTCTGATAAATGCTGTTTCTGACAAATGCTGTAATCACCCCATGACTATGACTATCTATCATATGTGATTAGATAAACTCTGTACTCTGCCTTCTGGAAATTACCTGCTATTTTTTGAGACTGGACCAGGTGCTATATAAACTGATGTTTTCCTATCCTCAGGGTTAACACTTCTGATGAGCAACAGCTGGGGTATTGTCCATGTGCTAAATAAAACTGCTTGCTCCCATTTCTCTGCTTCTGTGAGTGATTCTCCAACTTACATCCCTCATTGCCCACCCCAATTTCTCATCCTCCTTCCCAAATACCTTTTTATGTTCCAACCACTTATCAACAACATGATTTTTTAAACCATGCTCCTTTATGAAGCCCTTCTCGGCTACTACAGTCCTCAGTAGGATAGAACTCTTACCTTTACCTTAAATTTTACCTTCACTCCCTGAACACAAACTTTGAACATTGTATCTATGAAGCTTTCCGCTACTTATTTGTCCATGTTCCTTAATAGCTTATGTAATCTTGGAATAAAAATTCTGAATCATTCACCTTAATATTCTCAGTATCAAGTACAGTTCCCACATAAACATACAATAAATCCTTGAAAAGTATTAAATGTAAGTGATTAACTTGCTTTATGCCTTACATATAGTATCACGTAGGATGTAGTTTTTGGTTTTTTGTTTGTTTGTTTTTCTGTTTTGGGTACCAGGAATCAAACCCAGGCACGACCTTACACTTGCCACACAGGTGCTTGCACTGCTGCACTGGATCCCCAGCCCAGGCTGTGGTTTTGTATGAACAAAGTCAACCAAAGAATAGGTGAGGAGACTCTCAGGAGTGGTCCGCAGAGAGCAAACAAGAAAGCTACTTTACCCAAAGTCAACTCTATTCTTTATTTTTAAACTTTATTTTTATTTATTTATTATTAGTATGTGTCTGGAGTGCACAACATTCACATTCCTTCCTTCCGAGGAGTCAGTATGTGTATACATCTCAATCCCTTTATTCTTAATCCATTCCCCACCCTCACATCTCGTCCACCTCTTGGTCCCTTTCTCATTTGAGAAAGATCTCCCTACTTCGTATTATCTGTATTTTATTTTACTCTTTACTTATATTTGGACTTCTCAAATAAGACAAACTGTGTGACAGTTAAGCTTGTGTGTGTGATTTAATCCACTTAACATTATTATCTCAGTGTGCGTCCATTTTCTTCCCTATGACTCAAGTGTATCCTTTATGGCAGAGTAGTACTCCATTAGGTATAAACACCACATTTTCTTTATCCAATCCCCTGTTGGTGGCAAAGTAAAGCCAGTAACGTAAATAGGAACAAAGCCTCATTCACCCAAACATCTCCATGGAGCTCCTACCTCTGATCTTCAGAACATCTTGCAGAGTCCACTAACTCTAAGTAGATTTTCAAGAGCAGAGGAGCTTTCCTACCTGTGTTCCAGTTCTCGAATGGACAGTATCACACCTGAAGTCGATGGCTTCTGCTGTACAGTGGCCAAAACGGTGAATTCACTCTTATTCCGGAACAACTGAATTAATTTCTCACTCACATGAGGAGCTGCATGGATCTCTCTTTCGGTATCTAGGAGATGAGAAGGAGCCGGAGGAGAAGAGAAGAGCAGGGGAGGGGAGGGGAGGGGAGAAGAGGAGAAGGAAGAAATGCAGAAAGAGAGAGAGCACGAGAAAGAAGAGAGCAAAGGTCCACAGTTTAAAATGCCGTGTTCAAGGATCCAGATCACATTTTCCATTTCCCCTCCCATCAGTAGTTTTCATGTTCAGGCACCATTCACCACTCCATACAGCTGCAATCGTTCGATGCAAACCCCTGACATGCTATCTCTGTCACTAGGCCCACCTGTCACTTTGACAAGTTCACAATGAGCCAGACTGTGATTTTCTGACATGAATTTTGACAGGACACTGAGCAAACCTGCCTGATGCAAACGGAGTGAGTTGCTATAAGGTCAAAAGTGGTCAGATAAATGGGGTCCTACATTCAAAGAGTCTCGGATTTAGTGGAGCCCAAATGCCATCGAGCACCACCCATGTTCACTCTTCTCCTGGGCTTGGTTTCCTTTTCCCCACAATGCACCTGGGAAACTCGTCCTTCCCTTGTACCTAGCTGAGATTTACTAGCACTAATAATGCCAGACAACTCTGCCTTTGCTTAGAGAATAAATACAAGACATGCTCGTGTTCTGAAAGCATGCCTGGAATTCCTCTGCAAATGTGCAGTGGATTACTCTTCTCATGAAATATTTATTAAAGTGGAGACCAATTCAGCACACCTAGAGGTGTATGAGTTCAGCTAATCCTGCTCCTGGACAGGAATCTCTTTCTCCAACGCCAGCATAATGACAGACATCTACCATTTCTCTCTCAGCCTCATCCTTGCGACCTTTATCTCATTACTGCAAACTACGTCTCCTGGCATCAGAAAGGAGCACTGAAGGAGCAAAGTTAAAGAAGAGTATTCAGAGGATGATAAACGGATGTCAAAGGAGTATGTAGTGGTCCCCTCTCCCCACCTGAGCATCTCTTTGGACTGTATGATAACTACTTAGTTATTTCTCTAACCCTGCATTAGGAATCTTTGAAGAACACAAAACTTCAAAGGCTGCATTGCTCAATCAACACCTCAAACTTATGTAACAACCTTGAAGAATCCCAGTGACTTCCAAAAGAGAAGTCCTTGAATTCTTGACCTTGGGCCCCTGTTTTCTTATGTGCAAATGGAGAAGACAGGCTAGGTCTCTCTCAAAGCCCTCCCAGCCTATCCTATAATTCTATGAATTGCTGCTCATGTAAGTAACACAAAAGGGAGCACTAGTCTTTTTCCAGCTGTAAAAGTCTAGGCTGCAAATGGAAAAAACCAAGGAGTCTTCTACCACGGAAGCAGCCAATTCATGAAGAGCACCCCACCTGCAATTTTTCTGAGGTACTGGGGATTAAAACTAGGACCTTCACACTGAGCTGCATCCCGAGCCAATTTTTATTCTTTATTTTGAGACAAGGTCTCTCTAAGTTGTCCAGGGTGAGCTTAAACTTGCTGTTCTCTTGCCTCAGTCTCCTAGAGTGCTGAGATTATAGGTCTACACCACTTGTGTATGCAGCCAGCATTTGCTTTTTGCCTGAAGAAATGCCTTCCCTACTGTTAAGTGGCATACTGTGCTAGCTTTCATCAAGGGCTCAGGTAAGAGACCGCCACTTAAAGAATGTTTCTATGCCTTCTACAAAATACCAGCTGAAGACTTCCCATGATGATATGCAAAACTTATTAAATATATAGGCAGATAATTGGGCAAACTAGAGAATATTAGCAAATTTTTCTTAACATTATTTTTATTATCATTGCTGCTGGGTAAAGTTGTAATGAAGTCTTCCTAAAATTTAGTGCCAGAAGTGAGAGCTGAAGGGGCAGGAACTCTTCTCCTTGACTCTTAAGATTAACTTATCTGTTTCCTTCCTCACTCATCAATTAGGAATGTACTGATTGCTTGTGGATACCCAGAGAGCTCATTACAGGATTCTTCTACTCGGACCCAATGAAAAGAGGGAATGAGCAATCGGCAACGCCTGCTGGAGATAAGGGCATAAATATCATACCCAGTGTGAGTATCCTCACCTCCATGTTCCCTAGGTATAGACTTGCTAGCCTCATATCCAATGACCTCCTTATTTAAATGTGCAACCTTCAACTCTCCCTTAAGCAACAGTCATGTATCCAATTTCCTGCTTACTGTGTATCTCCATGGGAATGTCTAATAAACATTTCAAATTGCATTTGCCCACAATAGCACTCTTGTTCTCTCCCACAGCCTTCTTTTTTTCTATTTTAAAGAAAAAAAAAGATAAACAATGAAACTGAGTTTCAAAACAGGTTAGTAGGATGGTTACAATAGTTGATACATTGGATATTGCTGTCTTCCTAGTGGTTAAGCAGAGTACAAGATGTAAGCATGATCTTGTCTACACAATATTAGCACAAAGCATTCTTTTCAAGGAACTAAAAAAGGCTAGCTATACAACTATCTTAATTATATACATATTTTTTTCTTTTTCCCTTTCTTCCTTCCTACAATCTTCTGTTTTCTCCTAGAGTTCCCAGTCTTTGTAAATGGTAACACCAAGTTCCTCCACCAATAAAACTATAAAACCCACTTGATTCTTCCCAATTCTGCACCGTGCATTCCCATCTGAGAGCAAATCTCTAGGGCTCCCATGCCTGAAATCTGGCTGCTTCCCCACTTCACTCTGACAACTCCCACCCAAGGCAATTATTTAGGTCACTCTCCCAACACTTCAGAAAGTTTCCTAACTCATCTCCCTGTTTCCAGTAACCATTTTCTTTCCGTTTTCCACACAATAGCCAATCTTGTCTTTGTAAGGCAGATGTCTAAATCATTTCAGGTCCTGCATGAACTTCTCCAATGGCTGCTGGCTGCTCATAGGATTAAAACCCCAGTCCCATCTGCATTGCCTGCAAAATCACACACACACACACACACACACACACACACACACGGACTGAGGCCACATCTCCCTCTCCATCTCACACTCCTTTTGGGTGCTAGAGGAGCCACCAAACCCCCTCCCGCCCCAGATCTACAGATTCTACCCCTTTTTCAAGGGGTCCGCTGCCACCTTCTCACATGCCTGGCCCCTCCTCCTTAGGCTCTCGCTGCAAACACAACCTCCCAGCCACTTTGTCCCAAGCAGGCCCTCTATAGCTGTTTCTCTAACACACCACTCTGGTTACTTTCTCCACAGAATTTATCATAACCTATGAATTGCAATCAGGGTGTTGTTCTCTTACTTCACTTATCACAGAGTTGTTTCTTCCTTCTTGCTTCACCGCATCTCTTTCCTCTCCCCACTAACACTAAGCTCCAAGAGGGCAGGCATACTTCTGTATTCATTGTGTTACCAGCTGTTCCTAGTGCCTGGCATGAAACAGGCCAGCTATAATGATTGATTGGTCAGTTAGTGCATTGTCTATTCTTTTTCTCATTTACACTATTACTTTTAATACCTATACTGCATTTAGGAAACCGTATGCTACCTTCTGGAAGACCAACAGACAAATGGCTGAATGCCAGTGGCTATCTAAAGAAAATGACATTTGGTGCTGATTTCCCCTCTTTTTCACAAAACTCTCCTCTCCCACAGTCCTCCCACACTTCTGCTCCCTCCGTCCTCCTGGAGAGGTGAACACTCCTTATGCTGGCTCGACTCATTTCTCTTTACAAATGATTGACACACTGAAGTAAAGAGACCTCATTAACTCCCACCAGAGTAAAATGTAAGAAACATCTGTTTTGATACATGGAGACTCTATGTGCATTCTCATTTTCAGAAAAGCCCTTTCAAGTAAATGATTACTATAATTCAGCCAGTAAAGAACACAGAAAAATCACTTCTTACAATGTAAGAGCACTGGACCAGGTTTCAAGGTGAGTTTGACAGATAATTAGCTGTATAACCTTGGGTAAGACACTTTACCTCTCTGAATCCCACACACAACATCAGAAAAGTAAGAGGACTAAATTCCATCATCTCCAAGTTCTTTCCTAGCCTCAATTTCATGCCTGTTAATCACATTTTCCTGCTCTTGGCCACACAGCAAAACAGGGTGCTGAAGGCATTTTCCATGCATAAAATATCCATATTCTACAATTTTTCTCTTTTGCTGATTTTTCAAATTAACATAAAATGTAAAGTTTTCTATTACTGAAAATAGTGATATGTCACCTACTTTGCAGAAGCCTGCATTTTCCCCCCAGAGTTAAAAGAGTGACCAACGGAAACCAATTAATGAGACCTTATGGTGAATATCATACTTCTACATTCATCCGCTGTAATAGATGTTGCTGTATAACTTGAGAATGCTTTATTCTGCTACAGAGAACAAGAAAAATAAGTGGGGTGTGTATAGCTCCTTAGAAGTTTTAAATATAGACATTAAGTTAGAAACACGCGAAATGTGTTAAGCATAGATCAAATATGTAGAACATAAGGCTGCTGAACATAGAAAATGGGGCTTGGGTAAAAGTGTGACTTAAAAGTTGAATGGGGTGGAAGGACTTGATCATCACATGTACATCATGGCAACTTGAGGATGACAACAGTGTCACCGCTGAGTCTGACGCCTATTATTGACATCCATTCTACTGCCATGTGACTCCCCATACACTCTTTCCAAGAAACGCCTTCAGAACCAGTCACTGCCCAGCAAATCACCTGGTGCACCACAGCTGCAGCCAGCGTTGCTGGCAACAGGCATGTTGGCTCCAGGCACCTCCCTTTTACTGAACCCCCTTTTATCGCCTGAACTCCAATCCTTGTCATCCCAACATCATCAAGAAAGCTGATGCATCTAAGAAAGACTGAATATGTAAATAACGCCTAATCCAACCATCACGTAGGTGTCCTTCTCTCCTCTTTGCACCCTACTTTAGCGGGTGTGTCTCTTTTGCTGCTTCCTCCTGGATATTGCAAATTGATTACTAGTTAGGCCTCATGATTCCAATG
The DNA here is from genome assembly GCA_004027595.1 of Dinomys branickii. NCBI lineage: Eukaryota > Metazoa > Chordata > Mammalia > Rodentia > Dinomyidae > Dinomys > Dinomys branickii. The sequence continues at coordinate 24,348 of PVLD010009883.1, read as the reverse complement.
TCTAAATCAGGACTATCCCTGAGGCTTTCCATTGTGTGACTTCCAATATACTTGAAGGTTACCATAGTATCAGGGTGGTTTCCCATGCACCAATTATTTAAGACAAACCCCCACCCATCTTTTTAGAAAGGGAGAGAAAACATCACCCCAAATACTCAGAGGTTTGGCATGATCTAGTTACAATAGGCTAACTCAGCAGCAAGGGTTAATTGCTTTTTCTTTCCTAGCATGAAAACAGTACTACCTCGTCATTTTTAAAGAAAGACTAAAAATGCTAATGTGCTAATTAAACTTCAGCAAAAAAAAAGAAAAAAAGTGTTGGGTAAAAGTAGAGGATTGAAGAGCAGAAAAGAGAAGAAATTACCAAATTGTATTCACGCACTCTTCTCCACTGAATAAAGAAACAACCTTATTTCCCTCGTCCTTGACTGGTAAGGGTAGAAGGGCAGAGAATGTCGTTGCCGGCAAACACATACCAGTGCTGCTTCTACATGAGGCACCATGATGGGCACTGGGAAAACAGAAGTTAAAAATATAGCTTGTGCCCTGAAGGATAGGTACCTCGCAAGACAGTTTCCCAGTGACAACAGGCGTCCAGCAGGGCACAGCACAAAGGACAAAGGACAAAGGACCACGGAGGCAGAGAATGATATGAAAGAGGGGGCATCACTGAACCTGACTCAAAAAAAGATGAATAAGCAATCGTCAGGCAGGAGCGAGAGGGAGGAGAGGGATTTTTCATCGCAGGACTGCTGTGCGGATGTGAACACCCACGTGTTTCACATTGTCCTGGCATCTTTCTTTCTCCGTGGGCCTGTCTTTCACTAAAAGTCCAGCAGGGAAAGCATCTACTCAGCCCAGTACTGGAGGGAAATCTCAGGTCCCTGACCAGCCACCGGGCACCAGATTAGCACAAAACAGCAACTGGCACAATTCCCGCTGGGGCAGATTGGCGAAGCAAGACAGCAAAAGCAGCGGCAGCCAGAAACATGAAAAGACAAACCCTCGGAGCAGCCCGGCCTGACGCTGACTGATGCGGAATTCAGGCAATACTTTAGGTTTACACACGGAACCTCAAAGAACCTGGCAAGCACCTGGGAGAGAAAGGCACAGCCTCCTAGCCGGAGGTCCCCCTGAGCTCATGGTGAGCCTGGGCCCTAAAAGCAAAGCAGCGCTAATTCACTTGGCTTTGCACTTCCCGGTGCAGTAGAAATTTGGCAGTTCAGAACTGCCAACCACTCATGCAGCAATTCCTGTTGTGCGAAATGAGGGAGGCCTGTGCCCCACTGTAGGTCTTACGGCCCATCTCTGAGGTTGTCGGGTAGCGCTGATCCAAGCAGTCTTCAGAGAAGCGGAAATCACAAGCAGAATACAGCTAGGACACCAGAAGGCTCCCAGTTCATATGGAAGGATTTTCATCTCCACTAACAAGGGCACAATAACATTCCATGAAACCTCCACTAGCACCAGAAACGAGAATGATAAAAGGCAAATATGCATGGTTTATTACAGTGCCAAGAGCAGGGCCAGCATCCTGCCATGTGTCCTTTCACTCATGGCCGTCTTAGGAAAAGGCCTTATTATTATTTCTAGTTCACAGATGAGAAAACTTGGCCTTACAGAATTAAAATAATCTCCTAAAGAGCATGGAGCTGGGAAGCCATAGTACAGAGTTTGCAATACAGCAGGCTGGTTCCACAGGTCATATTCTCACCTGTGCTGCATCCACGATTTGCCAAGGTGTGTGACCTCACTGCTTGACATGGGTGGCCAAGGGGCAGCTCACCATCACGTACCCAACACCTGGCAATTTGTGTATTCACGCAGAAAGCATTTACTGAATAAATGCACGAATAACCCATTTCTATACCCCTTACGCATTTTGCAGATGGAGAAGTGGAGATACAAGAGTGCCGTGGCTTGCCCCGGGTCCCATGCCAAGCGAGTGGGGGCAAATGCACTCTTGCCCCTCACAGGCATTCACCAGGTACCCTGCCCACTTCTGTCCTCCACTCCCCGCCCTTCCCTCCGCCCTTGCTCCGCCACCCAGCACCACAGCCTCGCATCCTTCCTGACAAGGACCATCGTCCTCCCACATGCTGCACCCCCAGCCTCAGGGACCTCCCTCTCCTCACCTTCCTTTGCTGGACACAGCTTCACTGTTACTCCCTCAGTGCAGCCTTCCTTGTGTTTTGTCTTCAAGTACTGACCACACCATGTGCCATTTTTAACGTGTGGGAGCATGTTATTAGTGGCTAACCTGCTCCCTAGACTGCAAACCCCACCCCAAAAAATTTACCAATGCATACTCCCCACCCAGTACAATGCCTGGGCACATAGGAAAACCTCATCGTGTTGCATTCATAAAATATATTTAACTCCAAACTCTGGAACACAGTGTAAGAGAGGAGGCTTGGGAAGATACCCAAGTATAACCCCAACTTGCTGAGATAGAGTATATTAAAACAGTAAGCTGTCTAAGAAATGAAAAGGCCTGCTGAGCAGCCCCAGCTCCTCCTTAGGGAGCTAAGCCTAGAGAATTCTAGGTTTTCATCAATTTTTTAATAATTACTATGTGACTCAGTCAAGACAGATTCTGGTGCTCTCATAATTTTACTAATTAGATAGGCACTGGAAGGCAGCTGAGCTCTTCTTGTAAACGTCTGACAATACCAGTAAGGAACAGCAACACATCCCCACCGTCACTGAGAAACTATCAAATTACAGTCACTCCACACTGCCACTGCATCCTATTGCTGATCACGTCTCACCTCCCCTCTCCATCTCTTGTCCCTGTCCCCCTACCCCGTCTCAAGGAACTCCACAGTAATGAAAGAGGCAAGGTATAAATGCCAGCTCCATCTGAACCACTAGACAAGGGGACAAATGGGAAAAGACTGATGAAACATGTTTGTAATATGATTGAGACTATATTGTACAGCACAAAAGCTATCTACAATAGGGAATGGGTAAATAAATTAGGGCCGATACACCCACTGGAAAATTATGTGTGATAACATGATGATACTGGACGTTTTAAGATAACATGGGAAATATCTAAGCAATCCTGTCAAGCAGCTACACAGTTGTGTCTACAGTATCATATCAAGTGTGCATAAAATGTATTTAGTGGCATGCAACAGAGATTGCGGTGGCCTTCAATCAGAATATGAGCCATTGGAAACTGACATGGCCTACATTTTCCTTTTATGCACATATCCGAATTTGCAAATATTCCCTGAGACTTATTGTAAGGAAAAAGCAACACATTTTCTTCTAAAATAAAAGATCACATTACAGAAGCAGGTGATAACTAAGAAGGGAATTTTATAAAGAAGAAAATAAGCACCAGTCACCTAGATTTCAACAGCATCGTCGTGTATACTTAAATCAGTTAGAGAAACAGACCGTTCCTCCAACCAACCTCAACCAGGTCTTGCTTCCCACGAATACAATTCCTTAAAGTAAGGCACCGGTAAGTTCCCTCAGTGGCCTGATGGGGCATTTCAGCAAAAGGAACTTTCAATTCTCTTTGGTAAAAGCCCTGGCCATGCTCATCTCTGTGATGGTTCAGGAACTGAGGTGTATTTTGGTAATACATAACTGATCATTCCGCCTCTAATCAAGAGTCCAAGCACTAGCAAGTGTACCCACTACATGGTGTATGAAGCTCCACACACAAAGTTACTAGGCACAAGCAAGAACATAGTTTCACCAAGGTATGCTCTCTGGGTTCTTATAAAAGGTGCAAAGGCAGTCCTTATCCCCACCTTTTGCAAAGCACCCATTCATTCATTTATCCACTGCTTCCTTATTCTTTACTTTAAAAACTTCTATTGAGCAGTCCTCTGAACCAGGCTCTGTGGTTCATTTTGACACAAAACGGACTAATGGACATCCTGAATTGACAAGAGGGTAAGAGTTTCATTAAAAGAAAAAAGCACAAACATGGTGAATGGAAACCGTTTGGCGTCCCCGTTCACAGGTATAAGAAAAGCAGGCACTCTTGAGTGGCATCACAAGTCCAGGATAACCTGGAGCAGGGCCAGAAAGCCATTTCATCAGGGACTGGATGTTTTGGCTAAGGGATGGGGCAGGGTAGTAGTTAAGAGCTCAGGTTCTGAAGCCTGACAGCTTGGTTCAGATTCTAGCTTTATCTTTTCTCAGACGTGTGGCCCTGGGCCTGTAAATCCTTCTATGCCTCAGCTTCCACATCTGTAAAGTAGAAATAAAACTGCACCTACTTCATGGGGGACAGGAAGAAGACTGGATTGACTGTGCAGCTAATTCTTGCCACATAGCAAGTACACGGGAACTGTAAGAAGGCCTTGGGTCCTGCAGCATGGGTAGAGCGCCAAGCTATATCAGCAAGCACCAAGCCGAGAGGGGCTGGGGCCTGCAGCTGGCGCTGAAGTCAAGGTCAAGCTTCGGGTTGGTTTCAGCTGTGGGTCAGAGTGAGGGAAACTGGGCAGTGGGCGTTGGCAGCCACAATGAGAGGTGTGGTTATGGCCACTTCTCTTCTCTCCATAACATATATCAGGATGCGGGAGCCTGTGGGCAGCCATGCCAACCTAGGTCCACTCAGCCAGCATCCCAACGTTCCTAAATTTTTGCTTTTTGGTAGGTATGTCAAGCATAAATTCAAGGAATAATTGAAAAATTCAAGGAGTAATATGGCAATTTTTCAATGAAAAACCTGCATTTTAGTAAAAGTCACTGCACCATTAGTCACACACGACATATTCCCCTCACTTCCAACACACTCATCGAAGCATTCTTGCAGTTCTGGAAGTCCAAGTTCATGAGTGCCTTTATGGGGTGTGATCAAAACTATGGTGAATCCTGTTACCCAGGACCATCCAATGAAAAGGTAGCTTTGCAAAAACATTACAATGTGTCTTTGTCCACTCTCTTTAGAGAATCTGGCATCATGCAACTTCCAGCTCTTCCTCAGAGGCAAAATGACCATGAAAGATAAACATTTTAAATACACTCAGGACACAGAGGCAGCCACAGGAATGAAGCTGAAGACACTCATAAAAGAGGATTTCCAGAACTGATTCAGAAAGTTGCAAGAATGACGAGTAAGTATATGGGAAGCAGGGGAGAGTATTTGGAGGGGGTTGATGGCAATGTTTCATTGTCTTTTTTTTCTTTTAACACATCATATTTTTTGATCACACCTCATATTTTCATTTCATCTTCAGAACAACCTGGTGATGCCAGCATTGCTGTCTCCATTGTAAAGGTGAGGGGCAAACAGTTGAGATGCTTTCTACAGAACAGCATCGCTGAAGTTCAAACTCAGCTCTGCCTAAGGCCAACCACAAGGTACCACCGCTTCTCCATGCCATCCACCACCCGAGATGCACCAGGGTTTCAATGCCAGCTCTGCAGCAGAGCCACGTGAGACCCAGGACAATTCAGTTTCCTTTCCTCATTCTGAGTCGCCTCACCTGTGCAGTGATGTGATACTGTTCACTTTTCAGCGTTCCCTAGCAGTGCCCTGAAAGAGTAATGGAATGTGCCCTTCACAGTGACTGCGCACCTAGGAATGTTTCTGAGAAGCTTTGCAAAGAAGTCCTAGAAATCTGCACATTAGCTTTCCAAAGGTTTCCTATATATGATTGAATCTCCTATTTGTAATAACCCTTTGGGTAAGTATGAATGCCCTCACTTTATCCACAAGGAATCTCTGGCTTAGAGAAGACCAGCAACTTCCCCAAGATCCCACCTCCAGTAGGTAACCAAAGGATGTCTACAGACCCAAAATACCACTCTTTCTGTACATTTCTCAAAGGCTTTCCTCATCCCACACAAAAGAAAATCATTAAACTTCTCAACACCTGCACCTGTACCAGGTCTCCCCTACTTAAGGGGTGCCCTTCTCCAACAGCCTGAACCGTCCCGTGTATAGGGGGTGCGACTTTTAGCCCATTTTAGAAGTTTGGAGTGGCGAGTTGAACTAATTATAATTAGTCCCCTTTTGTGCAGTCTAATTCTCAGGCATGAAAGAGACATTCAAAATGCTACACTGGCCTTGACCTTGTTCTAGCTACTCTGATTCAATAGTAAACAGTAGGGCATCACATTCAACTGCCAAGTGCTCTAATTTATGATTCTTCATTATAAATCATTTTTACATGTTGCTTCAAATGCTGTTTTTCAAGAACAAAAATTTGCCTGCTTTGAATGCACAGTGATTTTAATATGCAAACCTCCTACAGAGATGATGTCTCATTTTAATTATTGTTTCAGTTTAATGGGTTTTCATTAAATTAGAGGATGGAGCAATTACTAGGGTGAACAGCTAATGTTTCAAAGGTAAGCTCGTGTGACTCTGTGGGCAAAAAGACAGTTATGCACAGAGAGGCAGACAGATAAACTTTGCCGGACAAACTTACAAAGAGCCTGACAGGAAACAGTCTGGCTGTTTCTTTTTCCGGTTTCAAAATCCAACTTGTCATCTCCCTCCCAGTGATACGCAAACTCTAAGCACATGTTTGACTTGGGTTATCTTAATCACTTAACTTTTCTATCAAGAATCTAAGCAACCCTGTCATCAAACGAAAGCACTTTGAAAAGTTCACAGCCTGCAAAGCGAGGTGTCAAATCACAGGGAAATACTCCTGATGAAATTGTCCTCTCTCACACACACGAGTCATTCAGTCTGACTTTTCAGCCCTGGGAAATTGGCCCAGCTTCAATAGAGAATGCAAGAACCAAAATCATATTCATTAGCAAACTGTCAAGAGAAGCAGCGAGGAAAGACTTTGGTGGCCTCAATGATAATTTCACTCCAGAGACTGCACAAACTTGGTGATCTGAGACCAATAAGACAACATTGTCCCAGACAGGGGTGAAGGGATGACTGAGGAGCAGGGACTGAGTGGAGGGTAGGAAGCCAGGCTGGCTTCTCCCAGTCCCAGAGGGAGAAGGGGAAGGACCCAGTGTGACGAGACAGGACTCCACCTTGCAGAAGCACATGCCCGTGCACATGGAGGGGGCCAGCCAGCTTCAAAGGCGTAGTTCTCTTGTCTCCAAATCAGCTAAAGGAGAAAGAGAGTGAAGCTGTAGGGGGTCCATCTAGAAATAAATAACCTACCAGATGGATGAAGGAAGCCCTGGCCACTACATGGGGCAAGTGAATTGTGCAGCCTTTCTCTTGCTGTGGAAAGAAGGGAACAAAGAAACCTTTTCTACAACAGAAGAAATCACAAAGCAGTATTAGTCTCAGAGAACTCAGTAGGAACTAAGTAATCAATAGATACCTTCATTACTCACCACTTCTCCACTCTTAGGATGACATTTCTTTATTGTAATAATAATTATTATTGTCATACATATTTGTGGAGAACCGTGTGTTAACCCCATATATGTATACAAGTTGTACTGATCAAATCAGGGTAATTAACATTCCCACCTCTTTATCATTGCCTTACATTTGGAGCCTTCAGGCTCCCCTCTTTTGTTATTCACAAACTATATAACAGGTACATTCCTGACAGGGAGAATAATTTGGAACTCCTCCATGTAATGCTTTCTTGTTGGTTCTTTTACTTCCTCTGTCCTGAAGGGCACGTCATCAGCTTTTGGGTCACATGTGTTAATCTAATTACATCCCTTGTTAGCTAATTAGTTTTGGAGTCACTGCTACAAAGGTCTCCCTTGCTATTTATCTATCTGTGTTGACCACAGGGTGCTTGTACCTTCAAGTTTCTGGGGGAAAACACATAATTACTGGCATTTTTGCCCTGTGTGAGGAACCTGCTGAAGCTTTCTGGACAAAGAATAAGTCACCTGAAACTCCTCCAGCTTTTACAAAAGCTTCCGGAAATTTGGGCTCCATTCAGAAAGAGAGCTACGGGCAAGGCTTTCTGCAGACTTCCTCCTCTTTAAAGACTGACTTCCTCCTGCAGGATTTTATTCCGACCATACTAAACATGAATGTCATGCTTGAAATGAATCATTGAGAATGATTCTTGCTCCTGGAGCTCAGAACCCATTGCTATCTGGCTATGGGATCTTCCTTGACCAATTTCCCACCCTCAGTCCTTCCAAATACAAGAAGCAGCTACAGGCTAAAATGACAATTTCCATTTACTGAAGTTGCTTTGAAAAAGAAAGAAAAATGTCAAGTGGGTAGAAAATTGGTCTTTGGCCATTGTTACAAATAATTTGGTTCTAACGTTTCCTAAGGTAACAACACTGCATCAGTTTTCAGTAAATTACGCCTTTAGTATATTAAACAGTGTCTTCATGTTTCCTTTCAAACGGTGTCTGAGACGTTCTCAAGGAGGCTTTTATACTTCATAGGACCTGACCTAGACAATAGACATCCTTTCCTGCTCTCTGAACTACCCACACTGAGAGAGGCTGTTCATTCACCCTTATTTAGGCCACACTGAAGTGTAAGACAGAGGAGAGGCTGAGACTCAGCAAAGATGTCGTCTCAGCTCTTCTACCACCTGGAGTTCTAGCCACCTTCTCCATGCAGGTCCAACTGCAGCACATCTCTTGATTAGATCCAACCCAATTTCTCTAAGTCCACCAAGTTCTGCTACCCCAGGGAGGGTGACTTTCCCCTCTCAAACACTCAACTCAATCACAGTCTCTCATTCAAACACATGGGCCATATTTGTGGCACGTGTTCACTGCACAGACTCTGCAGCATGGTCGATAAAACAGACTCGATCTAGAGGACAGCTAGCCAGTGTTTTCAGCTGTGCTGACCAGCACCACTCCTTCCGACATAACGTACTTTCCACCTCTTGCCAAATCCAGCGGCCAAATGGCCACCTGACCTCTAAGTGCCTCCCAGCAACTTCTCAAGCAGTTATCTTCTCCTCCCTTTTGAGATACTTTGTCCTTTTGATGCTGCATTCTCCTGGTTTTCTTCCTGCCTCTTGGGCCATCCGGAGGCTCCTTCACTGTGTTCCCCTCTGCATGCTTCCTAACTGTAGAATGCCTCAGAGAAGGTCCTGAACTTTACTGTGAGGCTGCATTATAGCCCCCAACTGTCAGTTTCCTTCCATGTGTGTCTTTCTCTCTCCTGGTTTTCTCTTCTGTTTCTCTTTTGTGCTTGCTTTTCCCCCTCTTCGTTTGTCCTTTTTCTTCCTTTCTTTCTCAATCTCATGCAGCAATCAGAGAATCCAGAAGCCCTTTCTCAAGTTTAAATCACCTCATATTGATTATCTCCATTCCTTTAAATCCTCAAATAGCAGGTGTAGCAAATTATTGCAAGCAGCACCCTAAGACAACACAATTTTATTATCTTGCAGTTTTGAAGGTCAGAAGTCTAAGATAAGTTTCAAGGGCCAAAACATGACAGTGTCATCCTCCCTCTAAAAGCTTTGGGTGGAGAATATGTTCCTCTGCTTTCCAGCTTTCCTTAGGTCATGTTCCCTTCCTCCGTCTGCAATACCAGCTCCTAGCATGACTCCTACCTCTATTCCCATCTAATAATGACTCTTACAGTTACACTTGGCCTACTTGGATAATCCACAGTAATATCTTCACTTATATTGGCTAAGCTTCTTGTCAGTGACACAAAATACCCAGCACCCACAACAAAAACAAGAGGGATGTAACTGAGCTCATAAGTTTTAGAAGGTTCAGTCCATGGCTAGCTGGCTTCAAGGCAGAAATACCATGGTAGAATGGTACAGAGGAACAAGATGCTGAGCTCATGAAGGCCAGGAAGCAGAGCCAGGGAAAAGTGTCAGAGAGGGAGACAGTCAGGAATCATATACAGGGCTGCCGTGACCCACCCAGACAAACCAAAAAGTACGCTTTACTGATCTGCTAGGTATTTCTTAATCCAATCAAATAGACATATCACAATTAACAGTTACAATCCAACCCTTGTCAACCTGACAGTCAAGCACATCTTTTTAAATCATAATCTCCAAATAAAACATAATAATGTTATTAATTCCATCTAAGAACTGAAAATAAAATAATCGTTCCTCAATGCTGTAACAGTCCCAGTATTTTTCAAATTCCAAGTCAAGGTTTCCTCTGAGCCTCAAGGCAAATACTGAGCTCTGAACCTTTTAAATTAAAAAAAAAAAGTTATGTTATCTAAAGGTAGAACACAGGTAAACATTCCCATTGAAATAGGGAGGCATAAGAGAACAGAAAAGAATTAGACCAAAGCAAGACCAAAACACAGAAGGAAAATCAGGTAGCTATATGTCTGGCTCCATAACACATGGTGGTGAGATGTGAGTTCCAGCCCCACCCCTACGGCCTTGTTGACTGTAGCCTATATGGCCCTTTTCTTCAGCTACCTTCACTCACAGCCTGCAGCTTTCCTTGGCAGAGGTTCCATGCTCCTGACACCTCAGAATTCCTGAGGTCTCCACCGTACCTTCAGCTTCATTCCTCCAGCCTCACATTCTGGTCTCTCAGAAGCTCCTTGTCTGACCTCCCAGGGCTTCCTTTTAAATCTGGGTGGAAGCCTGCCTGAACCCACAACTTTTGCCAGTGAACAACACCAAGTCTGATGGCAGCTTGGGGAGTTGCCAGGCCTATTTGGACCATAGCTTTAGTGGTCTCCGAGTGCCTGGATGGCCAGGCACAGTAAAATGATTCCTGTAGAATTAGCTCCCTAGGAGGACCTTTTACACCAGGAATCTCAGGGACCTTCTGCTCAAATTAAGACCGTAAATATTTTTGCACCCTTGAGCCTGAGATGGGTGGTATTTTCCTGATTTCTGAGATGTTCTCAAGGCCAGTTTCTCCTCTTCCTTGTACAAAGTACTTGGTTCCTTTTTAATGGCACTAATCTCTTCAGCAACCACATTGACTTTTGTCACAAATTTATACTTAGTTCTTTTTGAGCCAAAAATGAAGTTTTTCAAACTGTTCTTCTCTGAGTTTTGCTCCAAAATCACCCTATAAATCTGGCCAAACATTGGGAGTAGTGCTCATACTACAACCTAAATGTTGGGTGTCTTCAATTTTTTCTGCCATATGTATATATGTGCTACCTTTCAGTTCAGCCTTATACAAAATCTGATGATATGGGCAAATGAAAATAAGCTCTTTGCCAGAATGTAACATGCATGGGTTCTAGTCTATTTTCTAATAGAGTCATTATTCCCATCTGGAACTTCTTGAATCCGGCCTTTACTATCTAAATTCCTATCAGCATTCTGGTTTGCTGACCTCCAGGCAGAATTATCCATCAAGCTCTTAAAATATTCCAGGGCTTCTCCAGCCCACATCTCCAAACATGTCCAAAACCCTCCTGTAAGCCAGTTTCAAAGGCTTATAACCAAATATTCATGTATAGTCACAGCAGTGACCCACACACACACTTATCTGGTATCAATATGTTTATATTAGTCACCTTTCCTGTTGCTGGGACACAACACTCAACACACTCAACTTAAAGATAGAGAGGCTTGATTTGGCTCAGAGTGTCAGGAAAATCAGTCTAGGATCAGCAGGACCCAAGGCAGAAGCATCATGGGAGATCAAAGCTGCTCCATTCATGGGAGCAGGGAATCAAAGCAAAGGAAGGGCGCCAGAGAGGAAAGGGCCCAGGGACCACATATATGGCCCAAGGTCACACCTCCACAGCCCACGAGAAGCACATAGAGCTTTGCTTTACCAATATTACGAGTGCTCCTTAACCTAATTAAGTTGATATATCAAGATTAACAGTCACAGTCTGTATTCCACTTCTGTGCTTTCTGTAAAATGGAACTTGTAACACACACCCCTTACATATAATTCTCCTAAGTATTGAACAAGTTAATTAATTTAAAGGATTTAGAACAGTACCTAGCATGTAAAAGTGTTCACTTTAATAACATAGGTGACATCAATAATAATATTATCTTCACGTAGCTGACTCCTTCTTTACTAGGACGTTATTTCAAATATTATTTTTGTGTGGAAGCCTCAATAACCCTGCCTAAATTCAACCTCCTTCTTCGCTAGTCGTACAAGTCATCAGTCTCTTCTGTCCCTCTCCTCCTCCCTCTCTCTCTCTCTCCTGTTATCCACCATCACACCCTCACCAGAAGCCAGTGCCAGTACAATGCTTTTGGACCTCCAGAAATATGAGCTGAATAAACCTATCTTTACAATGTACCCAGTCTAACTATTTTGTTACAGCAACACAAAATAGGTCACAACACCGCCTTGTGCTTATCTGGTATGTATGAGTCCTTGTGCCACGTTCTGATCATACGCATCCCTCCCTTACTCAAAACTCTTCAAGGTCCCCTGATGGTTTATAAAATACAATTCTAGCCTCCTAAAATAGGGAGTTGTGATTTAATGCTTATACAGTTTCTTTTTTGCAAGATACAAAAGTTCTGGAGAACTGTACACAACACAAATGTACTTAACACTAATGAGCTGTACACTTAGAATTGGTTAAGGTGGTCAATGCTACGTGTTTTTTGCCTTAGCTAAAGATAAAACATGTAATTTGATTTGATTTAATTAAAACTCAATCCCCCTAATGTCATCATCAGACTTGGAAGGACTCATGTCTCACCTTTTCCCTCCCAACCCTCCATACTCCAGCTGTCTTTAGTTTCCACTAACTGGCACACAAGCTCCTTCCTGCCCTAAGGCATCTGATTAGGCCACTCTTCCACCTAGAATGCAGCTCTGCACACTCATATCTGGTGACCTCTCATTCACTTCTCACCCAGGCTTCAGCAGATAAGTCCATTTCTGAGAACCCCAACTCCCAGACAAACAGATCTCCTAGCCCGCCTCCCCAGGGCTTTCTCTTATTGGACCCTGTCCTTCAATAAGTATGTGATGGCATGGAAGCTCACCGATGTGCTCTAGCACCTAATACCACAGAGCATGAAGAATAGATACTGAAAAATATTGGACAGGTTTCTTTAGTAACCCATTCAGAACCTGTATGGACCCAGAAGTAGAAGAATTTTTGAAACTCTGCATAGGTTCTGCCTGAACCTACCATGTAGTTCAATGCCTGCTATACACAATAGCATAATTTATCTTTTCTTTTGCCTTGTTTCAATTTAAACAGCAGCTTCCTAGCCTCAATTCCCTTGATTTTAGTCAATACATTCGATAAGTAAATGATTCTCATCTATAGACCCGTCAGCAGCAGGGACTTTCCTTTCCCTCTCAGCCTTCTGTGGGACTAGACTCAACATTTCACTTTTTCCTCCCTCCAGCTTCTACAGCAGAATCACTTGGGTGAATTAAAAAATGTGCTATCCAACCTGCACTTCCCGGCACTAAGGAAAATTTAGTTTGGACTGAGGGACAAGCATTCACAATTATAAGCATCCCAAGTAAATGTGACAAGCAGAACAACCAAGAATGGGGTATTACTAGGTGTCCTGGCTCCTGATCAAAGGCGGCGAAGTAACCAGCCTCAGGCTCAATGCTGCCTCAGCACACTGATTCAGCTCCCACTGGTATACCCTCCACCCTCCCAAACAACACTGCTACAAGTGCAAGGTGCCACTGACTATAAAACAGAAAAAACACAGTCGATTATAAGAGACACCACTGCTTTTTTAAATTTTATTTTATTGAGACAGGATCTAGTTGTCCAGGTTGAGCTCAAAACTGTGATCCTCCTGCCTCAGCCTCCCAGAGTAATGATATGACTCACCATCTTGGCATCAGCTACCCGAACCCCTGCAGCTACTAGTGCATTATTTTGCCAAGATGAATAAGTGTCTGTGTTTCAGCCTCAGTAAAACACAGCAAAAAAATTAGGAGATTTCATGTAAAATTCAGATCTCCAGTAAAAGGACATTAAATGAGCTGGCAACTCAGGGTCCATTTTTCCACAGGCAACAAGGCAGACCGGGGACCTTGCCCCTGGGAATGTGGTTCTCCCACTAGACCTCTCCACTACTGACCCTGCACACCACCCATAGGCCCAGACCCCACACAAGCACACTCCATTCGCTGCCCTCCCAGGCTCTCCCCAGCTGTCACCAGGGCCCTCAAGCCACCCTCAGGCTATGGCCCACTCAGGCACTCCAGGCTCACTGTGCTGGTCCTCAGCAGATGCCAGGACCCTGGTAACAGCCGCCACTGAGGTGTGGATCTGAGTGCTCATGGCGGCAGGCAGAGTGTTTTCAGCACACATTCCTTCTCTTTTCCTTGGTTTAATGTACCAGCAGCCATTTCCCCACATGCCAAGATAAGAAAAGGCCGGGAAGCACCGCCCTGTGTTGAAGTGAAGTCTGGAGACCTGGGACCCACTGTTAATCCTGACACTGTCCTGGTGACACTTGATACTCTGACCCTCATATCTGCGTGGTCCTTTAATCCCTCCCAACCTCAGTGTTGGTTCCATAAAAGAATGACTCATGGTAACAATGACTTTTACATCACAGGACCAACGTGACAAACCCATGGGATCACAATTTTGAAAACGTCACTCTCACCTTCCTCACCAGCTAGGACAGGATGGGGCAGGATTATGCAGGATGGGCACATGTGGATGCCACTGGGGAGGCTTACTCTCACCATTTTCCCAAGTAGCTCGCAGTGTAACAGTGTGAACAGGCAGAGAGATGTCAGGATGGAAACATAAACACTGAGTCAGCATATGCATCACACTGAGTCTATAAATAACTCAGACCCAAGATGAGGGACGGGCCGTAAGCATAAGGATGGTGTGGGTTGTTAAGTGTCTCTGGATAAATCTGCTAATAAATGAGTAACGTCTGAGCCCTCATCAGCAGAGGAAGCCAATGAGACAACAGCTGGCTTCTTTTTCTCCAGTGAGGTTGATAGATCTTTTTTAAAAAGTGCTTCAGCTTACTTGTTCAAATTCATGGTGTAACCAACAGGATGAGCTCTGTGAAGGGCTCTGTTGCTGTCCTGCACATCTGTGGGATATAAGTTTACCTTTGAAGTGTACTTTCCCTGCCCTAGGCCCCCAGATCTTCCCAGATTAGTCACACCACATTATCCAGATCCCCACCTTCTCTAAAAAGGGCACAAATTTAAAAACAAGAAAGAATGCGCACTCTGATCCACCACAGAATAATAATGCGAACACGATAAATGCAAAGACGGCTGTCAGCGTTTCTATTTATATGTAACGACTGCGGTAGCCTCTCCTTAATTATGCTCCTATTCACTACATGCCTGGAGTCTGTCACTGTGAGGCCGGGTGTGACTGAGCCCAGAAACCACTCACTGGCCTAAATATGTGCCACACACCCAATCGTTCCGTGCAACTTTTCAGATGAATTATAAGGGAGATTTTAACATTCTTCAAAAATGTCACCATAATAACTATTTTATCTTTTTTATGCCATAATTATGATTTGGAGCTTTGCTTTTCTTGTTTCACCCAAGCAAACCACAGCTCATGTATAAAATATGACAAGTTTGAAAGCAGCCATTGGAGGGGGCTCATCCGTAACAACAGACGTGCTCAGCGTACAAAGAGCTTTTGTATTTCAACGGCCTTTGTTTCTGGGATGGGCTTTTATCTAAAGGAAAGACCAGGGAGTGTTCTCCTAACTCCCTCCTTCCCCTCCCAGCACCCCACAGTTCCCACCTTCAGCACGACACCTGAGACCATATTTGCTTTGTCTTTGAAGGAGGACATTTCCAATTAAGGGACAAAAGACAACCCAAAGGAGCTCTGCTCCACAGGAGACTTGCCTGAAACAACACATCAAACAGTTGGTTCAAAGAAACACAATCAGAACCACAAACCAACCCACCAAGTGGACAACTTGACACCTGAAAAGTCACTCACATGCTTGCACCCACCTGGCAAGGCATTTAAAGCAGCCACAGTGTTCTCTTTTGGGAAGTTTATCTCCTCAGTAAAGACAGCCAGGTCCCTTCTAAGTTCAGGCTCTGCTAAGCCTTGCAAAGAAATAAATGAGAAAAGGAAAGAAAAGCAGCGTGTGTCTCTGCAAAACCGTCAGCATTTATCCAATGGCCCCAGGGATGTCAGACTTCAAGTTCTGAGGTTTCATTTTTTAAAGCAAATCTATAAGCATCTTGTTCTACCACACGAACTAAACTAGCTGGCTTCCAAGTTGCCTTCCAAATACATTTTTTTTTCACAGAATTTGTTTCAAAACATGTAAGAGTAAAAAGACATTTTAAAGTCATTCCTTGCCTAGAGTTTGAAGGAGTGAGAGTCAAGATTTAGATCTGGTGGACTGAGCAATTTGCCAAGCTTCCTAAGTTGTGCGTTCGTTTGTGGAGCTTGACAAACAAATCTCAGATTACACTGAGACTACAAAACATTTCCGACACTCTTCAAGAAAATGAACCCTGTTATCATCAAGAAAGCCAGAACGCAGAAGCATATGTTGTTTTCTTGTGTTTACTGTATAGATGCACCATGCTCTCTATTTTCAGAAGCTGTATGTCTGTGTCTTTCATTTTCAACCAGGTTTACCATGCACTCCAAGACGCCAGAGGGTCCTGAACTGTGACCCTTCCACTCCTACTACACCCCTGAAGCCCAAGTGAATGGCTACTATTCAGGATCGAGATTGTAGGGAGCCGAGTTGAGTCACATTGTCAAACCTAATATTATGTTACATTAAATTCCAGCTCAGCATGGACTGACACCTCTTGACACCTGGCAACCCAACAGTGCTTATGTCCAAATGCAAAATAAAATTCTTCCTCTGCCACCATTTCAACACAAAGAGAGAGAGAGAGGCCCAGTATGCCTCAAGTTTGGACAGAAGTGTAAGTCTGAGTGTTAGGAAGATGAAAAAGGCAGCAGCTTGAACACTCATGAGAAAGAGCTGACTTTACGCCCCCCCCCATAGCAGCATTAGGCGCTCTCAGGGGATGACCGT
Source organism: Dinomys branickii (assembly GCA_004027595.1). Taxonomy (NCBI): domain Eukaryota; kingdom Metazoa; phylum Chordata; class Mammalia; order Rodentia; family Dinomyidae; genus Dinomys; species Dinomys branickii. Next base: position 7,537 of record PVLD010009883.1, on the reverse strand, counting down.
TTGGAAGTGCTGGATTGAGCCTTCCTTCCACCAGACCCTATTCTTCAAAGCACCAAATGAGGCTGGGGAATCTGCCAGTGGCATTGAAATCTCTAACAGACGTTTGTCAAATGAGATTAGTCCACAAGCCTCATGTTTAGAGGCAAAAAGAAATGAAGATAAAAAGATTCCCCAACCAGCCACATGTATGCCTGTATCAACTACCCTTGAAATTATGAGGTATCCTGGGCCTTTTTTTTTAGCTTTCCTCAATTTTGTTTCATTTTGTTTTAACTGTACATATTTATGTGGTTGAATGTGATATTTCAATGCAGGCATACAATGAGGAATGATTAGATCACAGTAATTGGTACATCTATCGCCTTAAATATTTATCATCTCTTTGTGTTGGGAACATTCAATATCCTCTCAACTAGCTATTTTGAAAAATGAAATCGATTGTTATTAACCATAGTTACCCTACTATACTACAGAACCCTAAAAGTTATTCCTCCTAGCCAGCTGCACCCCTAGCCAAGTGCAGCTGTCCAGCACTCAAGACCTTGTTCTTAAGCCAAAGGATCTCAAAAGTCAAATCTTGGTCTTGCCTGATAGGTGCGGGCACTGACGTTTATCACCATGGGTCCTAACCAATTACTGTCTATGATCTCTGGCTGGGCATCACCTTGCACACCCCACTTCCCCCTATTCCACCCCCTGTCTTCAGGGGCAGAGAAACATGCAGCTCTCTTTATATTCACTTTTCCCAGCAGAATTCTGGGCACTCATACTGTAGGACATGACTATAACCTGCATGGCACTAACCCAATGGGTACTCAGATGTGACTGTGGTCCCCCAGTCCCAACTCTAAATGAGTCTGATCCATGGCATCCTAGACACAGCCACATACAGAGAACTGAACAACCGACACTAGTGAATTTAACAAGAGTGGTGAGTCAAACATACTTGTGAGCAGTGTTAGAGATGTGTGGCCCTTAATCATGATTGTCAACTTGATTAGATTAAGAGGACAAATAGGCTAACAGCCAAGATGGAATAAAAGAGGAAGAAGGAGAGAGCTGATACGTATTTTAGAAGCTCCTTTCTGCTTGAGAAGGTGTGGCCTTTGCAATTGCCATTGCCCATGCATCAGACTCCAGTTTCTGCAGCCTTTAAGGTGGACTCACAACACCAACAATTCTCCACGGAGCTTCAAGACTTTAGCCTTAAACTGATGCTGCATCCTTGATCTTTCTTGCTCTGTAGGTTCTCAACTGAGCAGCTACTGATCCTCTAGCTCACTGAACAGACACCCCCTGGGGACTATTCCTCTGCCAATCATGCAAGCCTACCTATGACAACCTCTTGCATAAATATATATTTTTTCTACTGATCCTGTTTCTTGAGAGAACCCTAACCAGTACAAGATACATGCTCTCCAGCCTAAACCTTTCCCTGATGACACACACCCAGAAAAAGTTGGCATTTCTCAAAGCAAGTGTCAAGTCTCCTCTTTTCATTTGTGAAGAGGGTACAGTGTTCGGCTCAACTAAATGAACTGAGGCCCAAATGCTCCAGGAACAGGCAGCTTCCATCCCCGGCCTATACCACAGAGCAACTATGTATTCTAGGACTTCTGTTTGACACCCAGAAAGGGAAAATGAGTGTTTCTCTTTCTGGTATGACAGCAGCCTACAGGTAGGAAATGATGTCTACCACTTCCTTCCATGGGTCTGAGATCCTATGTTTTCAAGGACAAGAATATATATGAGATGGGTACTTCTTCAAGAGATTTTTGTGGACTCTTAGAACAGAGGAATAATGAGAAGCCAGGAAACAAAGCATGGGGTAACTGGAATAAGAGTTCTTCTCCTACTTGGACCAGGAACCTCTGGTTCTCTATAGGCTGGATTCCAGGCCAAGTAGGAAGCACAATTGTCTCCAACAGAAGCAGCTGTATTTCTGGGGATGCATTAGACACCACACCCTGGATAGAGCTAGTGATTCATGAGAGGTTCTCTCAGCCCTGGCAACCTTCCTCCAGCAGCTACCTGGCCTGGCCAGAGCAGAGTCAAAAGGACAATCTGCCCAAAGGTGGATAAAGCCATTGGACTGAATGGTGAAGGTTCTTGAGATGTTGCACAGAAATTTAGAGGCTCTGACCTGGAAAGCAAAGTTCTCTGCTTGGAAAGAATGGAGCAAGAATGGACATGATGGGTTATCAGCAGTAATGTGGTTCCATTAGTACTCACCAGCTCTTACATACTGGTGATATTTGACCCTCACTAGCCACAGGCCACCCGCAGCATCAAGAAGTCATCCAGATGTCAGGCATTTCAACATGATCTTCCTTCGTGAGGACCATGGATGCTCTGAATACCTGAGACCCTCGATCAGCCAACGAGGGGAACACTGAGCCAAAGCCCAATGGGAAATTGCAGCAAATGCTGAAACACCCCAAAATGTTGAAGGTAAAGCCCATCAAGGGAGGTGGGTCACTGTGAGAGATGCCTTTCAAAGCATGCAAGACACAGTTAGATAAAGGTAGTGGGGAAGAAAACAGAGCTTGTCAGGAAAATCGCACTTGAGCTGCGCTACTTACCACCTGCATACCTTTTCTGAGCCTCAAGTTTTCACCTGTAAAATGGAAGTAAAATTCCCCGCCTTACAGATTGCTGCAGCGTACGTTCAGCTAAATAAAGATCCATTCTTTCTCATCCTTCGTTTGTATCCGCCTGACCTGCAGAATTTCCACTGACTCTGAGGTATTTGCTACTTAAAACACGTAAGAAAATATTACAGATTCTTACTGACAGAAAAGTCCCTAACATAATCATTGTCAGTTGGGATGATTCTGCCTCCAAGGGACATCTGTTAAAATCTGGAGACATTTTTGGTGGCCACAGTTTAGAGATCCTACCAGCATCTAGTAGGTAGTCAAGAATGCTACTAAACAACACACAATGCATAAGAGTACTGCCAGCAAAGACTTACCCCACTCCAGGAACAGTACCAAGATTTGGAAACCTAGCCCTAGAAGAACTCTAAAAACCTCTGCAATCTTAGGAATTTTGTCCATGGTATCTCTGAGAGACAGTGCTTCCCAACTTACCTTGTAACTAAGACCTCCAGATACTGTCTTAGTTACCTTCTTGTCACTAAGGCACAGTAACCAACACCCACAGCCTAAACAAAGAGAGGTTTTCTTTGGCTCACGGTTTTAGAGCCCACAGTCCGTGCATGGCCAGATGGCTTCAAGAGGAAAATGGCATAGCGGAAGAGCCTTGCAGAGGAAAGCTGCCCACATCGTGGTGTCCAGGAAACACAGAGAAAGGGGAGGAATTGGGGAGCCAGACACGCCTTTCTGGATCGGGCTCCTGGTGGACCCGGCCCTAAGCAGGCCTCACTTCCTCATGGCTCTCGCAGTTCCTGAACCTACCCCTGAAAGCCCTGACAAAACCAGCACCCGCAACCCACTCCTTCTTCCACAGCCCCACCTCTAAGCAGGCGAATTCTGAGGGACACCCTAGATCAGAACCCTCTCAGGCACTCACAGTCACTCTTAAACCCCTTCCATGATCAATAAGTTCTGACTCAAAAATGTTTCTCCTCCTCAAATCAATTCAAAATCAAGATACATTATTTACATGGGTCCCCATGAGGGATGTGATCATTCTATACTGCAGACATGTACTCATAAACAATAAAAACTAACCAAGCAAAAGTTTATCACCTCAGATACTTTGTTACAGTAACAGAAAGCTGACGTCCAACTAGCAGAAATTATGATCATTAAAACATTGGCATGTACTTTAGAGCTCTTTTTTGAGAGTTTTTCTGTAGGGACTTCAGCAAAAAGAAGTTAAATGTAGAAAGGTATGGGGAATAACAGGAGTATGCATGTACCCAGTATTCTGGATGAACAAATATTTGTATATTTTTAATTCTTTTGTTTCTTGTGCATTCTTAAATGTGGAGAGAGTTTCCAGCATCAAGAAGCTCCTACCCTAATAGAAATGATAGGGAGAGAGACAAATTACAAAGTAACACAGAATAAAGGTGAATTAAATTTTGAAGAAATTCTAGAAGAAACCCCATATAATGCTAACTGTAACCATCTAGGATGGTGGAGAGAAAATTGTGAGACATAGGAAGAAAGTTAAAGAGGCTGACATGCAGACAAGGACCTCTCTGGCTGACAAGACACTGAGAGCAAACCCTGAAGATTTAAATGTGCAACATCCACTCAAGGTCATCAGTAAGAAGGTCAGAGATTGCATCAGGAAAGTCACACTGTGGGAGATGAGAAAAGAGAGCTGCTCTGGAGCTAGGTTCAGGGAAGGTCTCAAATGTCATGCTACAGAACTCAGGGTCTTCGGGACACACATGACACTGGGCAGTGGCAGCAGAAGTCGTGTGGGAGGACAGGTTGACCACAGCTGGAGGTGTGGGTGGGAGGTGAGGAGGATCAGCAGTGGTACCAGGGGCTGTGTCCCCACATAATTCGTATGTTGAAGCGCCCAGCTGATAGTACTTGGAGATGGAAGCTTTCAGATGTAGTGGATTTTAAATGGCATCAAGAGGGTTGAATCCTCATGTTGGGCTCAGTGCCACTTTAAGAAGGTCTCAAGAGCTCACCCTGTCTTTCTCTCTACCACGTGAGGACACAGCAAGAAGGTGGCCATCAGTAAGCCAGGAGGAGGACCCTCACTGGAAGATGATCATGCTGGTAACCTGACTTTGAACTTCTCTGCCTTCAGACCTGTAAAAAATAAATGTCTGTTGTGTAAGCCACCCAGTCTATGGTAATTCATTATGGCAGCCCGAGCTAATGAAATAGGGTTAAGAAGAAACAGAGGAAACAGCAAAAGCAGGAGAGGCTGGCTCTGACCCAGACTCTTTGGCAGGAGGTGTGAACACAGGTTCTAGCAGGACGGTGATTTTAGAAAGGCTGATCACAGGCCCATCACAGGATGAGCCACCGTGTGGACAAGCAGGTGGGTGATGGTAGTGAGACCCTAGAATGAAAAAGAGCTGAAGGCATTCATTTCAGATAACTCCCATTTTTAGTGAACTAAAGTGACAGGTAGTATAAGAGGAAGATAAAGAAGTGGGCTGAAGAAGAAGAAATGGAATGGCCGGGAATAGGTGCAGGGCACTATATTGCAGGGAGGATTTGGGATATGTAAGCCCAAGGGTAACAGTAAAAGCACAGCTAAGACCAGCTAATGGGAATTCAAAGAGCCTGGAGTGGTTCAGTCCCACCATCTCTACTGAGCATTGATTGTAGGGTTTTGCTGGACATGAGGGTGAGGCAGCTAGGAGAGGGCCCTCTGTGCCCGTTGCTGGGGCAGGCAGGTCAAACGGAGGGTGCTGTTTGGAGTGGTAAACTATTTTGGAAATAGTGATGGTCATTGACAACATCACAAAAATAATAGATGCCACTGAGTTGTACACTTTAATGGTTGAAATTGCAAACTTTATTATACATTTTATTGCAACAAGGAATTTAAATCTAAGCAGAAAGACAAATCAAGCCCAACAGAGAGAAAGATTGGAAGAAGACAGAAAGGAAACACAGAGAAAATAACTGAAAATGAAAGGTTAAAGAGATGGTCCATCCCTCCAAACACAGCTCTCTTGCCCCCCGACACTTTTCTCCTGGGGTCTGAACAGCCTTAGTTTCTCCAAATGCTAATGCCTCTATGCTCATTCACCTCACCTGGCCCACCCTAATGGACCAATGTGTGAGTTTCCTCAAGAAATAGGAAGCTGAGAACGGAATATAAGCCGCACTGAGGCACACAGAGTATTCGGTGAAATAGTTCTTAACTGAGTCTATCTGTCCCCATCCCTCGATGGACACCTGACAATGTCTGGAGATGTCTTTGGTTGCCACACCTAGGGAATGCGACAGGCATCAGGTGAAGGGAGCCCTGGGATGCTGCTATTTAATGCACAAAGCACAAGAAACTCAGCCACAAAGAAAAAAGAATGACCTGATCCACACATCAACAGCCCCAGTCCAGCAGAACTATTATCTCCCATTACCTCCCATGATCTCCCATGATTATGTCCCTGTTAAGGCAGCCTGAAATTGATGCCATATGGTCTTCTGGCTCATACTGAACTTGAGTTGATTAAAAACGTCAGGTCTTTTTCATGGAAGTGCTCTCAAGACAGACTTGTTCTTGTGCTACTGAGGCTCTGGGCCACTGGAAAAACTTCATATTCATCCCTAAAAAATTCCATGCTGTCAGCTTCGTTTCCTGGTTCTAGCCCCTGGAGCTACCCAGAGATCATTTTCTAGCATTCAGCAAGGGAACAACTTCTTCCAGCTCTTCCAGTAGCATCTTCCAAATTAAGGGACTACAAACTGTCCCCTGGCTGGATGGAAGAAGTTGCTGGGCTGCAGCGCTGCTCTCAGGTATTTCCTACCTGCTTCAATCAAGATGACCTGGATCTCTGCCTGAGCGTCCCAGTTCAGAGCAGCCCTGTGCCTGAGAGCACCCACAGCTTCCTCTCTGCACATCTCAGGAACAGAAAGCACAGCTTCTCTATTCTATAAGGGGAGCAGAAACGGCTGAGATGTGTCAGACCAAAGACATGTGCATACAGCCTGGGGGAGGGGAGATTGCTTCCCAACCCCTCTTGGTATAATGGGAAAAACATGAGTTGAATGAAATTGCACTAAGAATATTGTTCTATGTTTTTTGTCAGCAGAGCTATATGCACCTGAACTTTCCACTAAGTCTAAAAAGCAATCAAGTCTACAGGCTGACATTAAAGTTCCATGCTATGATGTGATGTCAAGTATAAATCCCCAAAATGACAAATCTATAGAGAGAAAATTACAGAAATTAGATGCATTGTAATTTTGAAAACCGAATTTTTATGTTGCAATCATCTGTGTTAAATCCATTACATTATTTTATTTTATGTCAGTTTAAGGCAGCCAATTATCTTTTCTTGAGAAGGGCTGTCTTTTCACAAGACACTATATCTTTCCTCTTCTTCTTTGCTATAAAACTTCTTGCCTTTCAATATAGCAACATGTGAAGGACAGAGAGGAGGGAGGTGGATATCCTGAACTCGGGAGGGGTCTGAGATAGGAAGTGAAACCCTCGGAAAGTCTAAGCAGAACCTCCTCTGGAGGAGGGGATCGCAGATCTGACATGGCGCAGTTGGAGGGAGATGAGATAGAGAGGGAGGAGGTTGCCGCTCCAAGCACACCCCTGGCCCACGCCCTCGTTTCGGCATTCGCAGCTTCAGCTTCGGAGACCCATTGCCCAGCTGCAAGGGGTGGGGACCGGTAATGCTGGAGCCACATGGTCTGGACCCGCCCCCACCCATAGCAGGACGACAGGGTGGAGCCGGGCGGTCCACTGTGAGCATATGTGCTTTCCCACCTCCAACCATGGCAGTTTGTATACACCCCTGTATGTTATAGTATAGTCTGAGGCAGCTATATCTCTTCCCAAGGTGAGAGTCCAAGGATATAGATAAACCCAGGAGTACAGTTATTATCACAGGGAAGATAACTGATTGAGTGGTAGG
>PVLD010009882.1:0-74099 GCA_004027595.1 Dinomys branickii | reverse complement strand
GTCTGACTAAATTTGCATGTGTGTATATGGGTCCATACATCTACAATTCGAAGATATCAATGGATAAAGCAACAACTACTGTTGAGACCATATCACCTTGTCTATAGATTAGTTGTGATTGTACTATTTTCTATGATAATGGGTGTCTGTTTGTCAATATGTTTTTGTACTTTTATGTTTCTAAAATAAAAAAAAAAGAAAAAAAAACAAATAAAAATTAAAAATTAGAGCAATAGTCCATAAAATTGAAATAAGACCAGTAAAGAAAATCAATGAAATAAGTTGATCTATAGATCCAATGCAATCCCAATAAAAATTTAAACAAATTATTTGTGGATTTTAATAATCTGATTCTAAAATTCATACAAATGGGCAAAAGACAGAATAGTAAGCACAGTACTGAAAGAGAAGAACAGAGTAAGAGGACTGACACTGCCTGATGCTAAAATCTACTATGAAGTCACAGTGATCAGGAAAATTGGCGTTGGAGAATGAACAAAACAGAGTAGAACAAAACAGAGCTGAGAAATCCGTCCTCTAACTGCAGTCGACTGACCTTTGACAAAGGGCCCAAGGTGACACAATGTATGTTTTCAACAAATGGTGCCAAACAACTGAATATCTACCTCGAGAAAAAGAAAGAAAGAAAGCAAAACAGAAAGAACCTAAAAATCTAGAAAGAGATTTGAGACCCTTCATGAAAATTAGCTTAAAATAGATCATAGACCTAAATATAAAATGCAAAACTATATTTTCTATAGCTATAAAATAATATAGGAGTAAATCAAGATGACCTTGATAATGACTTTGTAGATGTAATACCAAAGGCATGATCCATAAAAGAAACAAATGATGAGGTAAGATTTGTTAAATTTAAAATGTATGTTCTACAAAAGGCAAAGTCAAGAAAAAGAGAATACAAGCCACAGAGTGAGAGAATTTTTTGCATAGGATACATCTGCAAAAGAAGTGCTACCTAAATTATACAAAGAGGTCTTAAAGCAATAAGAAAAGAAAATAACTGATTTTTAAAATGTTAAAAGATCTGAACAGATATCCCACTTAGGAAGCTACATGGATGGAAATTAAGCACTTGTAAAATGGTCAACATCATAAATTACTGGAGAATTCCAAATTCCAAACTGTAACAGTGAAATACTACTACACACCAATTAGAATGGCAAAGATCTAAACCAACCTAATGCTGACAAATATGTGAAAACACACTGACAAGTATGTGAAACAGGGAACTCACTCACTGCAAATGGAAATACAGAATGGCTTGGCCACTTTGGAAGATAGTTTGTCAATTATTAATAACAGTAAACTTTCTCTTAACATATGATCCAGCAATCACACTCTTGGCATTTACTCAAATGAACTGAATACATGTCTACACAAAAATATGTATGTGGATGTTTATAGCTGCTTTGTTTATAATTATCAAAATTCAAAAGCAACCAAGATGGCCATCAGTATTGTGATACATTCAGACAATGGGATATAATTCAATGCTAAAAACAAATGCACTATCAAACCGTGAAAGGATATGGAATAAACTTAAATGTATGTTATTGCAAAAAATGAAATGTCACTATACATTTTAAAAGAGTGGTTTTGAACCACACCAAGAGTAAATCCTAATATAAAGCATGCATTTTGAAAGGTAATAGTGTGTTGATGGTTAGTTATGTATCTTGCACTATTGCGCAGGATGCAGAGAATGGAAGTTACCTGTGAGATGGGAGTGGGATGGGAATATTGGAATTTTGTATACTTTCTCCTCAATTTTAAAACTACTCTAAAAATAAAAATGAATTGTGTAAATAAATGAACAGAGTATAAATGAACTGTTAGATTCATTGTGTCAATAAAATCCTCCAAAGGTGGGGAGACAGGAAGGAAAATGCTTGGAGAAATAATGCAATGACTAGAAAACTAACAATCTGATGAAAACTATAAACCCACTAATCCAAGACGACCAAGGAAATTCAAATACAGGAAAGTTCAAGAAAGATATGCCACTGCACATTATAATCAAATTGTTTGAAATGAGTGACAAAGAGAAAATGTTAAAAACCAGCTAGGATGGGGAGGACACATTACATACATATGAAAAATTCTAAAGCAACCACTAAAATAAAAAAAATTATAGCCAATAAACCAAAAACAGAGAAAAAATTTAATTATAAAAAATTCACTCAAAATAAGACAAAAAAGTAAACAGAAACAGAACAGATAAGACAAATAAAAATCAAATACAATGGTGGCAAATTTAAATCCCACCATATCAATAATTATACTAAGTATAAATGGTGTAACCGACCCTGTTAAAGCAAGGGGACTTACTCGTAGGCTGCCTTCAAGAGGACTGCTCTGTGCATGAAGACGAAAATAAGTCAAAGCTGCAAGATTCCGTTATTCTTAATTTAAAGGAAGCTAAACTGTCTGTATTAATATACAAAGTCAATTTCAAAGCGAAAAGTATTACTAGGAACAAACAAAAAAGAATATTGCTAAGGTTATAGGCATTCATTTCATACTGATAAAAGGGTCATGCCATTGCGAGACATAACAAACCTAAATACTTACATTCTTAAGAGAACTTCAAAATGCATGAAGCAATTTCAGGAAAAAATAGACAAATCCACAATTACATACACTTGGAGAATTTAACATTGTTCTTTTACCAGCTGATAAAGCAAAATGACAGAAATCAGAAATAATAAGTCATTATCAATCAACTTGTCATAATCAACATTTACAAAAAATTCTACTTAACACAGAATACAAATTGCAAATACTCAAGGAACATTTACCAAGACAGATCATATTATATACTATATAGTCTCCATAAATATTTAAAATTCAAATAATATAGAATATGTTGTCTAACTCCATTGAAATTAAATAAAAAATTAGTGCCGAAAACCTCCCTAGAAATACTCAAGCTTTACAAGAATATTAATGGCAACCTACCCAATACCCATTAAAATGTGAATCCATAAATTGCGTTAGACTACTACTATTCTTTGTACTGCTTCACAGTACTACTTTGCAATAAAAAGAAGGAATTTATGGCATATAAATCATGCATCAACCTCAAAATTATTAAGCAGAATTAAAGAAACCAGACTGAAAGGAAAAATAGTATGTAACTATGATTCCATGTATATGTAAAGTCTTAGGAGCTGTAATCTAATTTATAGCAACAGAAAGCAGGATGGGGTTGGGAAAGGACATTCCAGAAAAGTATAAAGCACAAATTGTAAAGCTTCAGGTACAAGCCAGCTGGAGAGGGAGAGAGGAGTCAGAGCTCTCCTCCACCTCAGATCCTGCCCTTTGTGAGACGTGTCTCAGAGAGCGCTGGGATTGTGCCTTTGGCTCTTTGTTATGGAGAAAGCATTAAATGAGTCCGGCGAAGGTCAGGCAAATTGGGAAATATAAAAATGCAACAAAAGCAAATGTTATCAATAACTCACAGGTCTTCATTTAGGTTTTTATCTGTGGGACAAAAAAGTCATTTTGTAAAAGTGTTTAAGTCATTTTCTTTAGCTTACAATAGCTATAAGAATCCCTGCACCCTTCACCAGCCTCTGACTGAGCCCTTTTAAGAGTTTGTGTATGTATAATTGCATCATGTGTTTCTAAATTGGATTCATAAAATATGGGAGTTATATATGGGTTTATTGACAGGAGCAACCCATTTGAAGAACAAAACATGAGAGAGCATTTTCAAAGTCCACCCAAGGAAGCATTCCTATAGAGCTATTTTCAAAGGAAGTTAAGCCCTGATGCAGAAACGGTGCTGCTGTTCTGAAAAGGAAATTGGCCTTGGAGTGGCGGCTTCTTCAGAAAGGCTGGGTGTCCCTGGTAACAGATCACAAAATGCAAAGGTGCTGACATTGAAAGCCAAGGAGCTCTTGTAAGCAAGGACTAAGCAGACCCTCTCTTCACAGCTATTACCCAGAGGCCTTTTCGGTATGTCCATGATATGATGCTCAAAGCCACCTCCTCTGTGCTCCAACCAGTTGGCACAGGTCCGTTGTATCAGTGAATTCATTTTATCTTCAGATCCCTAGCAAGGGCAGAAATCCTCAAATTATGAGTTCTGCCCCTTCACTTTGGGGAAGAGATGCCTTTACATTATCTCTCCAGCCTGTACTTTTATTACTGAAAACATCTTAACGCTGCTTTCCTATGCCCCAGGCACCACATTAGTCAGCCCTCCTGACGGCCCTGTGAAGTCACAGGGTTCAGCACATTGTCCCCATTTCGTGGATGAGGAATTGGCTCAGAGAAGTGTAGTGATTTGCCCCAGCATCGAAATAAGGTGTCAGACAGCTTACCTGTTTGACAAATACCAGCCATTTACTTTCTTTAACCTTTATTTGTGTTTTGCAATTGAATGTATTTTAAAATGGCCTGATTTTTTTATTGGTGCATGTCTGCAGACATGATGATTGCATTCATCATAGAGAGTTGGTGCGTGCACATGACATTCCTTAATTCTGCTTCTACCCCTCCCCTCCGCTTCCTCCCGCTCCTTGCATTTCCTGGACCCCTTCTGCTGTACTTCTCTGTCTGTGTTTGTAGTACATGACGATCGCATTCGTCATAGGGAAGGAGCGCATGCGCACAGCACCTCGCAGTCCCTGCTTTTAATCTCATTTCTCCCCCTCCCTCCGTCTCAATTCTATGCCCATCGTCTCACTATTTCCCATTATCTATCTTTTATTTTGCCCTTCATGTATATATTGAGGGTCACATACAAAAGCAACAAAGTGGTATTTAATCTTTGTGTCTGATTTATTTCACTTGACACTGTGGTCTCCAGGTGCATCCATTTTCCTCCGAATGACTGGGTTTTGTCTTTCTTTGTGGAAGAGGAGTGCTCCGCTGCGTCTGGCCAGCACCCTTTCTTTATCCAGTCATCTGTTGGGGGTCATCTAAGCTGCTTCCACGGTTTTGCTATCATGAAAGTGCTGCTATATCCATGGGTGTACATGTGCCACTGTAGCATGGTGTCTTTCACTCTTTGGGGAAGATACCTAGAAGCAGAATAGCTGGATCAAATGGAATTTTTATTCTGAGTTTTTTTGGTTTTGGTTTTTTGAGACAGGGTCTCACTTTGTAGGGCAGACTGGCCTGGAACTCACTGTGTAGCCCAGGCTGAACTTGAACTCACAGAGATCTTCCTGTCTCAGCCTCCAGGTGCTGGGATTACAGCTGTGCACTACCACACCCAGCTATTTTTAGTTTTTTAGGAATCTCTATGCTGCTCTCTGTAGTAGTTGTACTAATTTACACCCCCACCAATAATGAAGAAGATTCCTTTTCCCTAGCAGCCTCTCCCACATTTATTGCTATTAGAAATGGCCTAAATTAATTCTTTTTTTTTGTACTTTTGAACTGTCTTGAGGAATACGTAAACTTCTGTAAATGAAGAATAACATTATACTTGGAGCTATGTATTTTTACGTGTAATATAGGATGGGGGGAAAGATCAAAATCTTCTGGTCCTGTTGGTAAGGAAAGGGCAGGGTAGCATTTGCAAATGATTTGCAGCTGTGCAACTGTAGGGGCCTGGGAACTGGAGAGGATGCAGACAAAAAGGAGCTTTCAGATAGGGTGGACAGCCACGGGCTCCTAACAGGGGCACCCCAAGAACTGCACCCTAGATGACTGCATCATCATGCATACTAACTCGGTGTACTTGCGCAAAGCGGCTGTACATCGCAGACAATGTGATTTTTGTGCCACGCTGTTATATTCAGGCTGTCATACTGTCCATAATAGTTGCTTAGGAAGTTGCCTGGGAAATCGGCAGAAGCCATGCAAGAAACCTGAACTGCTGAACTTCCTGGAACTGTCTAAGACGGATGGTTTTGATTAATGAGTCAACACAGTACTAAATAGAATACTAAAACTCAGATACTAAATGCAGTTGAATTTCTTTATTATATTTGTACATTATTTTTCCAAAATAAATGAACATTATAAAATTATGATTTTAATAATTGCTTTTGGCTTAATAGTTGGTCAAATGTTACATATATCAAAAAGTCTCCTTAATTCAATATTATTACCAAAATCCAGAAGAGATTTCCCTGGTAATTTTATAGACTTACAAGATAATGCTTCCTCTTATCCCCTGCCCTGACACAATGGCATTAGAATGTCTACTCAGTACACCAAGAGTCCCATGTTGTTTGTGCACTTTAAACACAGATGTTTCCTAGCCTGTCCCTGAAAAATATGTTCATGCCACTGTTGAGACTAGAAACAATAAGCTTTTCCTTCCCTGGACTGCATGACCACCTCTATTTAAGCACTTTGCATATTATAGTTATACAAGAGGTTTAAATGGTAGAAAGATAAAGAGGACACATGAAAGATTAGGAATGGGGAGAAGCACTTCATGATTTAGGTTTAATAGCATAAATTTTACCTATTTTACGTGACTTAAAATATGTAAAATCATGAGCACCAGCACCCCTTGCCCAATGTCCTTTTAAGAAGACACTGGGCTCGTCAATGTGACAGCACTGACCAACCATAACAACAACGTCCTGTGCTCTGTAAGGGAACATGGAGCTCCTGACCCACCATCTGCTGATTCTTCCCGCAGTGGCACTGGATGGCTACTTACTCACACATCCCCTCCCTGGGACGTGGGAAGGCTGCTGTCTCTGAGACTGTTGCAGGACTTGGTGGATGGCTCTCATCACTGAACAGATGAGCCACCCTGCACAGGAGCTCAGACAGCTCATCACTCCTTAGCTCCACGGTCCATTCAGGTGAAGTCCAGTGAGTCCACTCTTAATCAAAAGGAAGGATTACAAGTCCACAGGTCATCGTCGGGCAGTTAAGTCCACGGGAGCGCCTCATAGGGGCAGGGTGGAGCCTCATGGTCCTCGGGGGCAACCCGAGAACTCGACCAGGCCTCTGGGAGCAGCACCTTGTTGGAGCACAACCCTGTGGTCTGGGGGGAGCGACCCTGTGGACTGGATTGGGTCCCCTGGAGCGCCTCACTGGGGTGGAGCCCAGCAGTGCTCAAGGGTGACCCTGAGAACTCAACCGGGCCTCCAGGAGTGCCTCATTCAGGCAGAGCCTGGCAGTCCACTGGGGCAACCCCATGAACTGGTCTGGATCCCCAGGAGCGCCTCGCTAGGGTGGAGCCGGGCAGTGCTTGGGTGTTACCCAAGAACTAAACTGGTCACCTGGGAGTGTCTTTTTGGGGCAGGGCCCAGCAGTGTGCGGGATTGAGCCCTCGGACTTGACCAGACCCCCGGAGCACCTCACTGATGTGGGGCCCAGTGGTCCACAGGGGCGAGCCCTCAGACTGGACTAGACCCCTAGGGCCTCATGTGCTTATCAATCAGGTATGACCATAGTGTATTTGATTCCCTGCCTATGTACCATCTTTGAGGATGGGTGCTTTTCCACCTAGTGCCGTAGTAATTTGGGTGCACCCATATTTGTTACAGCATAATTTGAAGCAGCCGTGTGCCTCCCCAATGTGAGAGCCCAGGGGAGTAAGTAAACCAAAAAGTACAATTATTGTCAGAGGGAAGACGATTGAGTGGGAGAAGAATGGAGATGAGGGTGGAGAAAACTGTTTGATTAATCGAACGTGCCATCGTTTGTATAACTAACAACAGTACAGATGTCATTTTGTAATACAGCATCCATTTTTTAATTCCCCAATATCTGCTCTATAATTCTGTTTCCTTTATTGTTTATGCATTATACTGATTTATAACTGAGTAAGAAATATGAAGATAACATTATGTAATACAATATCCATTGTTAACTCCCTACTATCTTCTGTATAATTGTGCATTTCCTTCATTGTTTTTGAGATAACTGAGTAACAGATATGAATGATATTATGTAAAACAGTATTCATCGTCAATCCCCTACTGCCTTCCCCATAATTGGTGTATTTCCTTATTGTTGTTGTGTTTTTCGAGTTTATATTCTTTTATCTTTAAAATAAAGAGAAACAAGCTAAAATCAAAGAATGGGAAACCAAAATGAATAGACAAGTTGCAAAAGAAATACAAATGGTTGATAAATACACAAGGTAATGCTCCACACTGCTGGCCATCAGAGAACTACAAATTAAAACCACACTGAGATTCTATCTTATCTCAGAAAGAATGGTCATCATCAAGAAATCAAGTAAAAATAAATGCTGGCTGGCAAGGCTGCAGGAAAAAAGGGATATTTTTACATTACTTGTGGGAATGTAAACTAGCACAACCATTAAGGAAATCAGTGGAGATTCCTCACAAAACAAAAAATAGAAGTTCCATTTAACTCAACAATTCCCCTTCTAGGTATCTTCCTGAGAAAGTTAAAGACATCATATTGCAAGATACATGCATACTCATGTTTATAGGAGCACAGTCAATAATATCTGTATCTTGGGAGCAGCCCATATATCTATCAACTGTTATGGTTTGTGTCCGCATGTCCCCCCAAATCCTCATACAGTTATGGGGTGGCTTTTAGAGTTTATGACTGATCCATGATCCAACGCTGGGATTATGGGTGTGAGAACTGTACCCTAGGGCAGATAGTTTGTATATGAAGGGAGAGAAAAAGGCTGCTGGCTGCAGTTCCTGCCGCCATTCCTCTCTTCTTGCGCTTGTTGCTTTGCTGTGTACTGCCACCATGAACTGTTGCCCTCTGCCATGTGCCACTCTGCCTTACAACCAGCCAAGTATGGACTGAAACCTCCATAAACTGTAAGCTAAATAAACCTTTCCTTCCTTCGTTTTGGGTGTTGGGTATTTTGTCTCAGCAACAAGGAAAATGTAACAGAGACAATATCTTAATTCTTTTTTACCCTCTCTCCCTGCCCTCCTTTCCCTCTCCACACATCCTTTGATCCCCTTCCTTTTTATTTTTCCCTGCTGTTTGCAGTGCATAATGTTTACATTCTGTGTGTGGAGTTGGTGCATGGAAATACCTCATCCCAATTCCTTTTTTCCTTCCTCATCTGTTCCCTCCCTGCTCCCTCCCTCCATCTCTTTGAAAAGGATTCATCTCTCTACTTCCTTACTTTCTGCGTTTGACTTTGCTTTTCTCTTTTACTTTGGGTTTCTTGTATAAGAGAAATAAGGTGATATTTAAACTCATGTGTCTCATTTATTTCACTTAACATTATAGTCTCAATCTCCACCCACTTCCCTACATATGACTGATATTTATTTTTGTGGCAGAGTAGTACTCCATTGTGTGTAAATGCCACATTTTCTCTGTATCTTCATCGATTGTCTTTGTTACTTTTTTCTTGTTGCTGAGACAAAATACCCAACATCCAAAATGAAGGAAGGAAAGGTTTATTTACCTTGCAGTTTTTGGAGGTTTCAGTCCATACTTGGCTGGCAGAGTGGCACATGGCAGAGGGCAACAGTTCATGGCGGCAGTACACAGCAAAAACAGCAAGAGCAAAAGGGAGGACTGGCAGCCAGCAGCCTCTTTCTCTCCCTTACATATACAAACTCTCTGCCCTAGGGTGGGTATAGCTTTCACATAATCCCAGCATTGGATCGTGGATCAGTCATAAACTCTAAAAGCTGCCCCATAACCGCATGAGGATTTGGGGGACGTGCGCCCACAAGCCATAACAGATGTATTATTTACATGTACCCACTCCATACATTATGCACAAATTATTAATACACTAAAAGAAGAGGGAAGAAAAGGCAGAGGACGAGGAGGAAGGGCTGGGGAGGAAGCTCAGTGTGAGGCCCTGGGTTTAATCCTCAGCACCAAAAAAAAAAAAAAAAAGAAGGAGAAAGAAAAGGGCTATGAATCACTATTAAACTGAGGGAGGGAATAAATTCCAATTGTGAAATAAAAATTCTATCTCTGAGGGGCAAAAAGGCAGGTGCTCCCTACTAAGCATATTCTCAGCTCTCAGGATTTTTACTGTATTTGCAATTGAAATGAGGAGATAAGTTTTATTCCTGTGAATTTAAAAAATTAGCCCTTTGAAAAATATTTAATACCATGAAAAGTTTTCAGTTTTCTTAAACAAAACAAGTTATCAGATAATTTATACAATGACGTCTATTCCTGAATATTTATAGTAAGTGTACTTTAAAAAGGATTTAAAAAACTATATATGCACAAGATAGTTAAGATAGCTATACAGCTAGTTTCTCTTAGGTCATTGAAAACAAAAGTTTGTGCTAATATTGTTTGGACAGTATTTCATGCCTATATCTTGTACTCTGAGTAACTACTATGAAGATAACAATATGCAATGTATTCATTATTGTTACTCTCCTGTTACTCTTCATTATCCTGTTTTGAAAGTCTGTTTTATTTTTTTTCCTCTTTAAAAGAATAAAAAAAATTGACTGAAATTCTAAGAAAAATAATGATAAATGAGTTTACAGGTAATTTTTTACTTTCAAAAATACCTAGGATTCTGACTTTTATAAGAAGAAAAAAAGCATATAAGCTGTAAAAAGCACACTAAATAATAGCCTGGACGTAGGCCAGTGTGAGGAAAGTGAGAAAAGGCTTATCCAAGTAGGCGATATCCTTGAGATGCCTCAAGTATCAATAGACGCTCCCAAAGGCAGTGGGAGAATCCTCCCTCAGAGGTAACTGAGTGCGAGAGGACACAGAACCAGAGCGAGAGAGAGAGAGAATGAGCGGTGAATTCAAGCAACAGTGTGTAGCTCCGTGTGATCATGTGAGGCAGAAGGCATGAAAGCCATGAGAAACGAAGGCGTGGAAAGGTGAAGGGCCCTGTGCCAAAGGATCGATGCTCATAGCGAGAGGCCAGGGAAGCCATTAATGGATTTTAAGTCAGGAAGTGACATGATTTGCTTGGCATTTAAATCACTGGCTTCACCATGGATGATAAAAGAAATGAGGCAAAACTGAAGAGAGATCAGGCTTTTCAGGGACCAAGAAAGGAGGTAATGTGGGTGAACCTAGTAGACAGGGCTTGATGATTTAATGGATGCATAAGATCTGGGATTTCGGGCTGGGGTGCTGAGTTTGAAAGATGTACACATTTCTAATCTGAGCAATTATTACCTCATGATATGCTTTTCAAGGAACTAGGGCTGGAGAAATACAAGGAGTTCAAGATGCAGATTGGCAGCAGGGAGATAAAGAATTATTAACTTTCTTTTAGGTAATATGGGTTGAAGTGACTGAGGATCATCAAAGTAGAAATATACAAGTGGCAGAGAACAGAACTATTGGTTTAGCAGCCAAAAAAACCCAGACACCTCATAAAGGTTCAGATGAGACAGTTTATGGGGAACATGTGAAGGGACAAGGAAAACCACCCTGGGATGAAAGAGAAGCTATTCAGACAGAATTCACATACAACTCAAACCCAGGTCAGGAAAACAGTGCTCTAAAGGTCCTCACAAGAACACACAAAGGAAAGAGGGATCAAAAACCAGCCCAAGGCCCCAACCTGTCTCTTGGGGTGATAGAGGTTGGACAGGGGGCACATGGTAAGGTGCTCAGCCTGGAAGACTGGCAAGGCCACAAGAACTGTAAAAAAGCATCGCCAAGGTGGGTGGTGTCAACAAGTGTCACTGAAAATAATTGGTGGGGAGACTCAGAGTGAAATAGCGGAAACACCTCCAGGCCCGTCATCAGGAGTCCTGGGTTTTAATTCTACCTGCACACTTGAGTCTACTCCACACTCCCACAGTGTTTGTCTCCTCTATGGTAACATAGATATGGAGGTGCTATACATATTAATCAACATGCATTAGAACTTTTTCCACCAGGTCAGCCTCCTTGGATACTAAAGGAAGGCTGGGGTATGACGCACAAGCCCAGGGGAGTCCTGGGTGCAGAAAGGGCAGGGAAACAGCTCCATAAGTATGCGACAGGAAACTTCCCTCCAGGGAAGGACAGGATAGGCTTTGACAGACTTCCCAGTTTTGCTTAGAGCTGACCTTACTTACCTTCAGACTGGTGGAAGCAGGGAGGAGATATTTTGGTCATGCGAGTCTGCAGATATTGACAGCTTTATTTCATATGATTCATGAAGACTGCTTTAAAAACCTGGCCAACTTTGTTCTCAAAGACCTGTGTTCTTGAACCCATGGCTTCCTGCCTGTGGCAGAGACTCCCCCCACTAATCACTCCCTCTTGCCAACCACTTCCATCTCTCCATCTCCACTGGCAACATCCCTTTGGCCTCCACAGTACCCTGCAGTGTCTTCCCCCTTAAAGAAATACTCTCCCAAGCCACTATCCACTCACAGGAAGTTTCATCTCTTTCCATCTCCTCACCAGCTAAAGTGAGGAGCTGAAACAGCTGAACAGGATATAAGATTTTTCTCTGTGAAGAGAAAGGAACCTGGATCTGCAGCAAACTGACTCAAGCTGAGCTTGGCAAGGACAGAATTAGACTGGCAGGAAACAATGTCAAAACACAAGGCAATGTTGGAAGGAGGCAACAGCATGAAAATAAAACAAATACTGTATCTCTCTCATGTGCCTAATTTAAGTCATCTCTCTGTTGTCCAGACCTTTGTCAGATCTGAATGCTTTGGGGGACAAAACAATGACATATATGTCAATTGTCTAATAGTAGTAGTAATAATAATTTGTAGGAGACCAGATAATGAAGACCAAGGCCTAACTGACCTTCTCTGCAAGTACAAAAGAGAAACACACCAAGCTGTTCCTCCCTTGGCCACCTGCAGTCATGCTAACGCGGTGCAGGTTCCAGGGAAGGGTCAGCGCTGCTGAGATCTGGTGGTTTACCTGGGCGTATACTCTGGATAACGGGAGGCAGATGACTCTTCTGCTACCCTATTGCTGGGTCCCGTGTCTACCTAAACAAAGATGAAGTGAGTCAGACTCTTGGGATTTTTTTGTCCATGGGAGGTGAGAACCTCTTGGCCTCTTCTTTCAAAGTTATCTCTGTATCTTATCTTTAATCTTTGTTCCCGTCCTGATTAGAGATAAGCTCTTAGGTTGGCTTTCTACAAGTAGCACCCAAACAGGGACCTGACTGGGGAAATTCTGCCTGAGCAAAGGGTCTAGTAAGTAAGTGATGGGGAGCTTTGCAACAAAAGAAAAGAAAAAAGTGAGAAAAAGAAAAGGAAAATGTGAATGTGTGCAGAGAACTTTCTCAGCCAGCTTAATGGGCAAGACAAAAAGAAATATGAGTGGATGTGGAGAACTTTCAGAAAAGAAAAAAGTGAGCAAAAGGAAAAGGAACATGAATGAAGTGTAAACCTTTCTCAGCCAGTGTAGAAAACTTTCTCAGCCAGGGATAGAATTCATCAATTGAATACAGCATTATACCACTTTATTGGAAATTCTGTTGTGCCAGTCTGGCACTCAAGTCAGTACCAAGTTGCGTTCGCATATGTTACAAGATGTTATCAAACATAATCCTTGGTTTCCTCAGACTGGCACAATTAATGTAGGAAGTCAGGGTAAAGTGGGAGAAGTTTGGAGCACGCTCTTGGTCAAGGCTTTGTTTTATCCCCTGAAACTTTCTCCATATGGAGCTTTGTCCATGCAGTTCTTTGTCCTTTAACTTCAGGAATATGCTCCACACCTAGTGCACCCTTGAGAGAATATAAAAATGAGGACAAAAAGCCCTGGTCCTCTTCTCTTCCTCCTCTGCTTCCTCCTTCCCTTCATTATGTGTCATACAGAAGTAGTGTCTGCTTATCAAAGTTTGATTAGACAGGATCAGACTTCTTCAAAAGTACCATGTTTTAGTTGTGGCAAAGTGGGCCATGTTTGTGGACAGTGTACCCAGCCCCAGAAGAAGACAGGTATGGCCATCCCTCACCCAGAAGGGAGGGGACCAGAATTCTATCCTAGATGTCAAAAGAGGAAATCACTGGACTAATCAGTGCCCTTGTAAATATCACAAAGATGGCACCCCACTGACAGGAAACAGGATGACAACCTGACCCCAGACCTGACAAACACTGAGGAGATTCCAGCACAGGTTTACAGCCCCAATCCTCACTGCATCTCTGGAGACTGCTGAGTCCTTTATCACTGGAAACCCAGGAAGTGCAAGATTAGACTTTCCCTCTGCTGAATGGGTGACCTTGATTGTCAGAGATAAATCTGTGAAAATCTCCACAGGAATCTACAAACCTCTTCCCTTAGGTATTATGGGTTTAGTCTTAGGAAAAAGTAGATTAAACTTGCAGGGTATTGATGTACTTCCTGGGATTGTTGATTCAGGCTCTTTGGGGGGAATTCAAATTGTGCTTCAGTCACATGTTGTTTGAGTTTTTGGACCAGGAGACTATATTGCTCAACTGATTCTTTTACCAGCTGTTAGAATCACAGCTACTGGTGAAGACACTAAAGTACTTAACAGTATCCCACATGAGGAGGTGTTCTTCACCCAAGATATCACAGGTCACTGTCCATGTACAGCATACTCTAAGGATTAAAGGAAAATATTTGGGGGGGCTCATGGACACAGGTGCAGATATTTCCGTGATGGCTCCATCTCAATGGCCACCTGCCTGGCCCACCCGAGCAGCCACTTCCTTGGTGGAGCTTGGATCACCCAGGCAGTTCATGCAGAGTGCTGGGCCTCTGCCCTATGGAGTCCTTCACAGATTTAAGAGAGTCTTTCAGCCATTTATTGCAGAGATTCCAGTCAATTTGTGGAGCAGGGATCTAATGAACAAATGGTGGATTCAGATTACTAATAAGGCAAACCCACCTGTTGATAGAAAGATGCAAAATATATGGGATATATTCCAGGACAAGGACAGGAAAAAAATCAACAAGGCAATCCTAGACCCACAGGAGTTTATCAGAGGAATGAAAGGGAAGATCCTGGCTATGAGACAAATTGTTAGTAGGGGTCATGGTGGCTTCTCCCCATCGAGAAACCACCCTTCCATTAAAATGGAAAACTGGTGCTTCTGTTAGGTGGATCAGTGACCCCTACCAAAGAAGAAGCCCAATTGCTTATGAATGTTAATAGAAGAGCAGTTGAAGACGAGGCATACTGAGCCTTCCACTAGCCCTGGAAATATCTGTTTTTGTTATACTAGACAAATCAGGAAAATGGAGGCTATTTCAGAATTCAAAAGGTAATAATGCATGTATTTATAATGTAGCCCAGACTTCCCCCTCTCACTGCATTTCCACAGACTGGCCTATGATAGTTACTGATCCTAAGAAATGCTTTTTTACCATCCCCTTAAACCCAAAGGACTGACCTTGTTTTGCCTTTTCTGTTTTTACCACTAACTTTGCCAAGCCTATGTGAAAATATCAATGGACCGTTTGGCAAGCATCAGCATGTGCATGTGTTGAGCACGCACATGTGACAAACAGCACTTACAAAAACAAAGGGGCAATAAGTCATAACAAGCCACAATCTCATCTTGATCTTGCAATGTTTACACCTAATTTTTCTGAATCCTGTTGGTGATACGTATGGCACCCTCGTGGAGTTGCATTAGTCAAAAGTACAAGAGCACAGGAAACAGTAGA
The DNA here is from genome assembly GCA_004027595.1 of Dinomys branickii. Lineage (NCBI taxonomy): Eukaryota > Metazoa > Chordata > Mammalia > Rodentia > Dinomyidae > Dinomys > Dinomys branickii. The sequence goes on along the minus strand of PVLD010009882.1, from coordinate 58,601 downwards.
AATCACAGGTGTTACGGCAGCATATCGAGACAGGGAATGGTACGGACTGGTCACCCTGCTGGTGTGGGAGGAAGGGTTTTTTGGGTCATCACAAGAAAGGGACATACTGTGTGGGTGACCTCTAGGAGGATGCAACCATGGAGAAGTTCTCGCCATGATACACCCATGGAGGAACTTGGCTCCATCCTTCTCCAAGATGGATTATACAATAAGCAAAGACAGCGTGTATGATCTACATGAGCTACAGACCCCATAACATGAGGACAACTGAAGAAAACCACCCAGAAGGCAGAAAGACTTGTCCATTGTCAAGGTCTGGCCAAGGTGCCTGATAATCTCTTCACTGCTTTGATTGCTATCACAGCATGTAATTCTGCCACACTGAGAGAAGAACACATCAATACATGAAATAGGCATAACTGCACTTTGCTTTGTCTCAGCTGTTGTTATTACAAAAACAGAAAGGGGGGGGTGTAGGAGAGCAAAGAATGAGGACCAAGGCCTAACTGTCCTTCTCTGCAAGCACAGAGGAGAAAAATAGCAAGCTGTGTCCCCTTGGCAACATGCAGGCATGCTGACACAGTGCAGGTTCCAGGGCAGAGTCCACACACCTGAGATCTAGGGCGTATATGCCCACACCTGGGCATATATTTTAGACAACAGGAGGCAGGTAAATCTTCTGTAAATCTTCTGCTAAGCTAGTTGCTTCCTCCTGTGACTAAGTCAAATGCTTAGGACTCTTTGCGCACTAGAGACAAAATCCCCCCGGCCCTCCTCTTTCAAAATTGTCAGTGTGACCCAGTAAGACAAGCAGTGGCTTATGAGCCAGGTGCATCTGGTTCCAGGTCTGGCTCTGCCATTGCTCAGCAGGTAACATCTGTCAGACTATTTGACCTCTCCAAATTAGCTTCCTTATCTGTTAAATGGAAATGTACATAAGTTCCTTTGTGGGATTGCTGTGAGGGTTGGCTTGGAAATAAGCTTAGAAAGCCAGGGTTGAGATCTTGGTTTTCCAGCATTTATCAGCTGAGTGAGCTCTGACAGGTAACTTAGTCTGTCTCAGCCTTGGTTTGCTCGTCTGTAAAAGGAGGACGATCATCATAACAGCATCAAGCTAATAAGGCTGCTGTGAGGGTTACCTGGGACCTGAAACAGTAAATTGAAATATATATCAAATAATATAATAAGTGAGCATTACAGTGCCCGATACACAGCCTGCTACACAGAGAATACCACCACTCCCACCACTATTATTACTAGCAATAGGAACATTTATATCAAAAACACAACTACTATCATAAGTGAAAAGTAGCTTTTTAGTATATTCGATTATAAAGTTTCTAAGAACAGATTCCAGTATTGGAAGTAATTTCATCTTCTCCTGAATGAAATCAGTTTCAAACTACAACACTGACAGAGCAGTAGGTGTCTCACCATTTTCAATCTCTTCTGTTGATGCCTTTGGTGTCACCCTGCCTTGGAGCCAACCAATTATAAACTGAAATCTCTCCAAACTAAGAGCTAAAAAAACTTTTTCCCCTTTAAATTTGGGTGTCAGGTATTTTGTTTCAGCAACAGAAGAGAAGTGACTCAGACAGAATTTGGTGCCAGAGAAGTGGGGTGGTTGCTGTGACTGCACCTGACCATGTGGTATAGGAGCCCTTGGAGATGCTGGCTTGTGGAAAGGGGAAGAGTTAGGAAAGGTTCAGAGATGCCAGCTGAAAAAAAGTAGAGCTGGAATGCCTTGGGCTGTACTTGATGAGAGATTCTGGGCAGAGCTCAGAAGACCAGAATGCTGACAGAAATGATGCTGGTGAAGACGAGGCTTACGAGGCGTCTGCTAGGAAGAAGGACTGCATTGCTCTTGGGCTCTGGAACATGTGCATTATGGCTTGTCAGAAAGTTTATCTGCACTTTTCTTGCAGCCAGAGATTGCTGGAGACCGCTATGAAGTGGAACTGAGCAGGCTTTAAAATTAACTAATTATCTTTATATATTCACTTATGAGTCTGTCCCAGACCTAGATGACTTGCTCAAAAAGTAGTGGCTGGCTTGCAGTAAGTGAAACTCTCCATGCCAATGGTCACCATGGAGACCTGTGACACTGTGGAGGGCCAGATAAAGCCACAACTGAGGACATCTGTCTCAGTCCAATTCTTAAGATAAGAATACAGCTTCAGGCTTTTGGTCCACTGCAATAACTGTCAAACCTAGAGATACAACTATTCTCTTAATTGGCGAAATTTACAGCTTGGAGAAGTCTTTGATCTAATGTCCCAAGATGCTGCCAGTTTCCCATGCTTACTTCAGCTATCTCTTTCCTTTGTTTGGTAAGCCAATAAATATAGGTATTCCAGAGAAGTCTTAGTCTTAGCTCCTACAGAGTTCTGATCATGGGCCCCAAAACTTCACATTGCTGGTCTCATTTCTTTAATCTCTCACTGTCCACTCATCATGGGAGATCAGGAAGCCTGGTCAGCCTCCAGTTAGAGACTTTGCCTGACACTGAGATTAAGGGTAGCAGACTAATTAATACTGCAGAATAAATTTCAAGGCAGTCTAACATTGAGGTAGTATATGGCTGCTGTTGGGGGCATTTAGCCAGATTCTGTTGAGAATCAAGAGCAAAGAGCCCAGCAGAATGACTGCAAATGTTGTAAGTCTTCTGCTTGCCATGAACTGGTTCTATAGCCTGCCTTGGAGCCAGCCTCTCAGCCTTGGACTGAACCTCTACAAACTGTGAGTTAGATAAACCCTTCCTCCCCTCACTTTGGGTGTTGGGTGTCTGGTTTCAGCAACAAGAGAAAAGTAACTAAGACAAACAGGGACCCCATGCATCAAGGAAGGAAGTAGCTCCACAGAGAAAGGGGCATAAAGTACAAGGGAAATGCACCTCAAAAACCCAAAGCCCCTCTGTTCCATAATGTTAGTCCTGAAGGGCAAAAATTTAAACAGACAGAAACAGAGTCTTACGAGCTAAGCTGTATAGGTAAGACCACTCTAAGTCCTATGATATCTCGTACCAAACAAATAAACAGACAAGTAAACAAACAAATCACAGGACAGCCAGAGAAGACTTATGCAGTTCTTACAGATCTGAGGAGGAATTTAACAGTTCACCTGTGGCAATTAATTAGAAACTGCCACATCTTCTACAAATGAGAACTCACTAACTGATCCTCCTCATTGGTAGCCCAAGCTCCTTGACTTCCTCTTGCCTACTTATACCCCTGCATTTGCAGTTCCTTGTGTTCCACTCTGCGAGGGCTGCTATAAAATCAAGGGTGCCAACGGGAGCAGCCACATTTGTTAACTATCAACCCTCCAGCCTCTTTGAACCTCAGTCACACCTGACATTTAGGAGGTAGTTAACCACCTTTAAGGAATAGACAGACCTACAGAAGGTTTTGGGCCATATACAGGCTCCTGATTTCCTGTTGATACTTTAACTACATGCTGAAGCATTCAAGGTATGAGGGAAGGCTCTATCCCATTCCTTAGCGGGTAAAATAGCTGGCCATTCTCTGCTGAGAGAATTTTCTTTTGTTGGGTGCCATAGATCCTGCTAACCGGTTACCTTTCTGATGGCTGTTTACACGGCTAAAGAGCTCCTCCTGCTGAATACTCATCAGGACGCTGGCTGCGAAATAGTCCTCAGAAGCTCTGCATGTCGTCTACTGCCAGCTACATAATGTCTTTACTTCCAGCCCAGGAACAAACCACTATAAATCAGTTATTACCTCAAGGGAACAAAGAGAAAATACAAAGTGTTTAGTTCCTAAAAATTGGAGACAAGAAGGCTAGACTTGGGCAATCTTTGTTCTCAAATATAAAATACCAGAATTATCCAAACAGAATACATAGCTTATGTATATATATAATTAGTTTGTGTTCTAATGGAAACTAATAAGTCCCATAATCTCTCTTCTGCAGGCTGTAGAGCTGGAAAAGCTGGTGTAGTGATTCAAGTCCAAGTGCAAGGCCTGAGGACCAGGAGAGTTAATGGTATATGACCTAATCCTTAGACAGTAATCCAGACCAATAATCCAGATCAAGAGTGAATTCTCCCTTCCCCAGTCTGCTTTCTCCAAGCCCTCAACTCATAGGGTAATGGTCACCAACACCAGGAGCGAAAATCTGCTATACCCCATCTACCAGTTCAAATCCTAGTCTTGTTGGAAACACCTTCACACAAGCATGTGCGCGCGCGCGCGCGCACACACACACACACACACACACACATACACACACACAATGTTTCAGCAGATATTTAGGTACCTTGTGGCCCTGTCAAGTTGCCATATAAAACTCACCATCACATACAACTCATTGCATTTTTTTGTTATGTGGAGTGTTCATACTGAAAGAGAACTCAGAGTAAAGGGTCTCCGTAAAGATAGGGAAACTATCAGCAGACAGATGTTAAGAGACTTGGCCCAGAGGCTCACAAACAGAGCTCTGGTGATAGAACTTGAAGTGAAACCAACGTGGGCACTGCCGTGGACTCTGTCTTTCTTATTGAACAGAGGATGATTTTTGTTCTTATTATCCAAATAATTCGTGGTGTATTTCTGTTGTGTAAGTTTTAATTAATTGGCTAAAAATAGAAAGTCTTACACTTCCAGAAGGTCACAGTGCCCACCTCCTCCTTTCATCTTCCCAGTGCCTTGCTCGGCCCCCCATCACCCTCAAAACTCCAAAACCCTTGGGTAGCTCATTCTTGTGAATGGTAACAGTTCTACTGCCTCCACAGGAAAATCAAAGATGAGCTCCTTAATACACAGAAGATGTGCTCAAAAGCACTGTAGGTCCGGTGCTACAAAAGACAGATTTTTGTGTCAGGATCTTGTGAGCAGGGTCTTGAAGTTGGCAGCAGTCAGTCAAGTATATGACATTCAGATCTTTTCTAGGCTTTTCTTTCTCTCCAGAGAAAAAGCCTTTGCTAGATTCTTGTCAAGGCCTTTTGACAAATTGGATAAATCCTCCTCTAGAAGTGAAATGTTTCAAGCCAACCAATGAATAAAACACTCATACTGGTTTCTGAAAGAACCTGCCCTATAACATCAAGGACCTTTATATTCAGAGGCATCCATGAAGTCGTGTTAGCCTACATCAATATGCTGAAACCACTCTTGCTAAGGAGATATCAGGGGCCCTTGGTTCTTTCCAGGACTGGTAAAACCCAGGCTTACAGAGTACCAGCCTCTGATATTTCCCTGAAGACTTTCCATTTACTATCGTTGTCCTTAGGCCAAGGTTCTTATCTTGTGTCTTGTGTTCTGTATAACTTCAAAGGGCTGTCTCAGATTACCTAAAAAGGGTCCTATCTTCTCTCCTTGACCACTTGCACTTGACCTGTGTCCTAAATATAAGTGACCAGCCATGTCACCAGCCTCAATTCCCTTTTAAAATGCCACTAGAATTACATTACAGGATAACCCTTAAAAGCTATTATGAAACTCCAGTAACCCTCTGTCTGTAACACCTCACCAGAGGGAATTTTAATGTGTTTGCTCATAGTACATGGTTTAATAACAGCTTCTGATGAATCCAGATACCAAGATATTTACCAAGTTTATATGTGAACCCACTGAGCATCAAAAGCTCACATTGTTACAAGTTCAGGGCTTTTTCTCAAGATTTCTTTGAATCCTACATATTTTGAAAAACTATTTGTACTGTGTATACTGCCAAAAAGTGCAAAACCTAGTCTACTGTGTCCAAATTGAAATTCCTTTGAAAAATGTGTGATAAGGTATCTTATTAAAGAAACTCCTTGCCTGACATACACTCACATTCTCAAATTCCTTTCACTCCCAGAGAGCTGGCTATGCACTTAAAGTCTGTACACTCTGTAATATTTCAAAATAAATTTTCAGAAACTGTCTAGAAAGGTAGCAGGCTATGTATAGCTAGCTATGTACTTACAGTTTGTAAACTCTAATATTTCAGCTCTCTGGAAGGTGTAGGAAAAATAGAGAGTTCTTGAATAAACATTTGAAGCACTAGAGAACATACATATTAAGCAAAAAAATGTTATGCAAATGTGAAGAACAGTCTTCAGGAAGGACATATTTCACATTCTTGTCCTTTATTGGGTCCTGAGAATGTAAAATTTCTTAAAATAAGTATTACTGCTAAATGAAGAGTATAAATCTCTTTCCCTCTTACTATCCAGATTTTCCTGAAGGAAATTTTTCAAGCACTCTGCTTCATAGTCAGTGATAATTTCTCTGAGGCCACAGGACCACTGGGGAGAAATTTATATTTAAAATGTATTTTCTTCAAGAAAGCTATTATTCAGTGGCATTTATAGGAAAGAGAAGCCAGCATAAACCATTCTTCTTCTTATAATGGATATCATGAGAAAGGATGTCCTAGGTCAAAATGGAATAAAATTAATCTTGTGTGCATGCTGTGTGGGTGCAAAATTTCCAACTACAATCTGACCTTCAGATTGGATAAAAATGACCACATACATCATGTCTAATCAATTATAAAATTTTATCCTTGTGTAGGTCACATGGTAAACACAACACATTTGAATAAAAGCACAAAAACCATGAGCAGAATCCTGGAATAACCTCTGATCTCAGACACAGGAAGGACCGTAGTGACCATATTTCTGCCCACCTCATCTCCAGAGAGCACCATGCATAATTCTCCTTCATCTAGTCTAGAGAAGCAATTCAGCTGATCAGAAAACATAATGTACTTGGACCCAAGAGAAACAGGAAGTACAAGCTTGAGAAAATTCTAGATGAACAGCCTTAGGCAGTTGAGGAATGAATGGCCTCTTTGGAAATGTAATCAATCAGAATGCTGCACTTAAAATTAACTTTGCACAGAGACTGAAAGAAAAGACCAATTAGAAATAGCCAAATATCTCATGAGGAAAGAAAAGCTCACAAAGGGAAAATACAAACAGAACAAGAACAAAAACTGTTCACTTAATCATCCCTAAGAGTTTTGCCTGCTCTTCTTGAAGGTAGACAGAATATCCTCACTTATTGTGTAGATTAAGACATAAGATTGTGTATGGTTTCCATTACAGAGTGAACTCAGGCATTTCAATTAATTCTTTAGTTATTTTCCCTCCTCTCCAGCATAATAGCACAGTAGATAGAGACTGGGGCTTAATGAACCTTGTGAATCATTTGTCTATATCTCACTGGAGAGTCTGACTCTGAGCGGTAACTCACCAGGAAAATATTGTTCCTTAGAAAATATTGCTGTTAGAGACTGTTTAATGTCTCAAGTACTATTAGATATAAATGGATAATATATGAAGATTTCTTAAGTGTATATATCAACTTAACAATGTAACATAATAATAAACCACATAAGTCCTTTCGTATGATACAGTATCGACATTTTTAAAATTTTGTTTTTGGTGTCAGAAATCGAACTCAGGACGTTGCACTTGCCAGGCAGGTGCTCGAGTAGCTGAGCCACATCCCCGGCCCAGAATCAACATTTTTATAGGACACTTATCCTTTGTCTTATGTCTGCTGGAAAAGAGATGACAAGACTTTATCAGAGTCATGGAGGTAGGAAGAGCATCTTACAATAAGATGTTCATAGAACTAGAGTAGAAGTAACATGAATCTCCACATGGCTAAGAAACCACTGTGGGAATTTTCATTCACCTGCCCTTCATGTCTCAGTGGAAATCTTATGAAGCAAATGACTACATTAAAGATCAAGTATTTGGATGATTCTACTGCCCTCAAAAAAGAACATCCTACATTTCCTTAAGCTAATTTCCCATCCACATCACTAGCTCACCCGCACTTTTGATGTTCAAATGTACTTCTAGGATTCCACTGTTCAGTACAGTTTGACGTGTGTGTGCTGTACTGCCTGACACACAACAGAGCTCATATTTACTTATTAAATGAATGAATAAACATGATAGATACTTGGCAAGACTCCATGAAGAATAATCAGGTGAATAAGATAAGAATGGCCACATATCAGAAATTCTTTCTATTAATGTATTTTATTAGTACATCTTGGCAGTGCTTCATGGTTACACTTATTGTGGGGAGCTGGTCCACGTACACAACACATCTTAGTTCTTTTTGTGTCCCCTTTCCTTCCCATCCCTCCCTGCTCCTTCCAACTTTTAATCCCCTTCCTATTTGAAAAAAGGTGTATTTCCACTTTTTCTTTGATTTTCTTTTTAAAATCCCCTTTCACTTCCTTCCCTCCACTCCTCATCCCTTGATCCCCTTTACATTTGAAAAAAATCCCCTACTTCCTATTATCTATCCTTTACTTTGCTCTTTATATTTTGGGTTTATCATATAAGAGAAACCAAGAAATATTTTATTTGTGTGTCTGATTTATTTCACTTAACATTATGACCTCAAGGTGCATCCATTTACCTACAAATGCCTCAAGTTTATCCTTCTTTATGTCAGAGTAGTATTCCATTATATATAAATAGCACATTTTCTTTATTCATTCATCTGTTGGCCTCATGGCTATTTCCAAGTATTAGCTGTTAAAAATTGTGCTGCTATAAACATGGCTATGCAAGTATCATTATAATATCATGACTTTAACTCTTTTGGGAAGATTCCTAGAAGGGTAAGCTAGGTCAAATGGAATTTCTATTTTTAATTTCTTGAGGAATCTCCATACTTACCTCCATAGTGGTTGTATTAGTTTATATTCCCACCAACAATGTAGAAGACTTTCTTTTTCCCTGCAGCCTCCCTCGCATTTCTTATTATTTTATTTATTGATGATAGCCATTCTTTTTGTAGTAAAATGGCATCTCAGTGTTGTTTTAATTTTCACTTCTCTAATGACCAGTAATGTTGAACAGTTTTTCACGTACTTATTGACCATTTTGGAAATTCTCAGAAATGATTTGATTGCAACAATGATTTCATCACCACTACCAATTAAAGGGTGAGGGTCAAGGACAAGCTTATGCCCAATTTTAGTCAAAGGGGTTCTCTTTTGTTCTATCTCCTCCCCCTTGGGCTCCTGCAAATAACCACATATACCACCCTATGCAGGCATCCCCCCAACACACATACACCCTGGACATGTTCACCAGCCACCTGGAGCATGGTCCACCCCTGGGAAAAGATCCGTAGGAAAGTCTTCAGATTACCTGGGCAAGGAATCCCAAGATTCTGGGGGTGGGTTGGGGTGCAGAAGAGTGTGTCAGAAAGGGAGTGTGGTGCCGGGATGCACCACTTGCCTCCCACAGGCTCCGCACCACTGGGTCAGGGCAGGATGCTTGACTTCTTGGAGCAGAGTTGGTTGTTGATAGGGACATGCTGGCCTGCAGGAACAATCGGAGGTGCCTGTGTCCAGGTCATATGTCCTGCCACACTAAACCACTACAGATATAAACTAATTTGTGTAAGTCCCAGAAAGACTTTATAGGAAGTTAAAAAAATAAAAAGGAAACTTTGTTAGGAAGAGGGACTCTTAGATGTAACACTCATTGGCCATAAAATTATTGACTAGTTTGCTCACTCCGTGTATTCTTTCTACCAATTCCAACTATGTGGTTAGTTGAAAAGGGGATCTGCAATGCTGTCATTACCACAAAAGCAAAGGAAACATCTGCAAACAACCAACAGATGACTGGAAGATCTAATGGATGCCCCTTGAGACCATACTCTTATGTGAAATAAGCTGGACACACATGTTGAAACTCCACCCTGTTTCTCGGATATGAGAAACTGAAAGTGTAAATAAGGACCAAACTGTATAATAGAGATGGCTGGGGGAGGGGAAAGGAAAGAAGGAGAAGGAACAGAAAGAGAATAGGAGGAAAAAAGTGGAGACACAGCTTTTGTGAAAAAGGAAGGGAAGAGGGGTTGAAAGGAGGGGGAGGGATGGGGGAAAAAAGAAGCAAGATATACCGTACACAGGTACAAATTCCCTGAGTGTTATCGTCATGTGTATCTAAGCTATACCAATAAAAAAGTGAAAGATTAAAACCACATAAAATTACAAGGATCTCATAGATTTTCGTTAATAAGGGTTTTCAAATACAATATGCTGCATACATATCTACAATTAATTTTAAGTTTTTCTAGATGTTGAAAAAAACCCAAAATATTGACAATTATTTTGGTAATGCTTAATTTTTTTTTCTTCCTGAGACAGAATCTATATAGTTTAGGTTAGGCTCAGATTGGTGATCCTCCTGCCTCAGCCTCCTAAATGCCAGTATCACAGGGATACACAGCTTGCCTGGCCCTGTTGCTTATTACTTTTCAATATTACTCTGTGAATGTGTCTAGTTCTAGTACCTGATTTCTTTCTAGGCCCTTATATACTCTGTTTTCAGATGACCCTCTTTTCCTGTTGTCTGTCACTATTTTGTGCTAATAACTTAGTGTGTGCCTCCAGAGACCCTGGGACTTCCAGACAAGAAATACGTGCCACCTCGTCTCTGCCTAATCTTATGGCATAATTCGGAGAATTGTTTTCAATGCTGCACTTAAAATTGAAGCTCTGCGTATTGTTTTATATATTATACTTCTTCATGACATTTGCCATTTATCTCAGGATATTGCTTCCCACTGTTAAGTACAGCCAAATGCCTTGATGGTTTGTGTTGAGAAATCTGCCGTGATTCTGGTGGGCTTTCATTTATAGGTGATCTGTTTCTTTTCTCTAACAGCTTTTAATATTCTGATCTTTTGTTGAGTTTCTGGGATCTTGATTATTATATGCCTGGGTATAGATTTATTCGGGTTATGGTTACTTTGAGTTTTATATGCTTCACTTACTGTATGTCCAGTGCTTTTTCCATTCCTGGGAAATTTTCTGCTATTATTTCTGCAAATAGACTTTTTTATGTCATTTGTGTTGACACTTGCTGTCTTGTTGATACCTATTAATCTTACATTTTCTTTTTTTGTGTCATCTTGCAGATTTGAATTGTTATTTCCTGGTTTTTTGTTGTTTTTGAGAGATCCTTTCACATTCATTAGTGGCAATGCTGTCTTCAAGGTCTGAAAGTCTATCTTCACTTTCATTCAGGCGGTTTTGCCAGCTTTCAATGGAATTTTTAATTTCCTGGGTATCTGCTTGAATCTGTTTCATGCATTCTAGTTCTTTTCTATATTGTTCACTCAAGGTTTCCGTGCGTTTTCTCTGCTCCTCTATTTTCTTACCGACGTCTTCTTTGGACGTGCTGAGCAGTTCATTCCTTACTGTTGTCACTTCTTTTTTATCTGAGAGATTATTTCTGATCTGATGTGTTGCATGGGCTGGTGGAGTGCTTTCTTTACTTCAGTTGCTATCAGTTCAGAAATTTCAGGTGTATGACTTCCAGGCTCTTCTGTGTTGATGTCTCCTGGACTTGTTCTAGGTGGGGTAGAGGTCTGAGATTTCATTTTGTTCCTTCATTTTGTCATTTTTGAAGATCCAGAGGTTCCCTAGAGCTCTGCTCACTCCCACAATGGTATGGGAGTGGTGGTGCAAGGATCTGAAGATCCTCAGTGCTCAGTGTAGCTCCTGCGCTGGTGTGTGGTGTCAAGGTGGGGTCCCAGATGCTCAAGAAACTTTCTTGCATTGAGTTGGTTCCCAAGCTGGTGAGGGAGGGGCAGGGGAGGCTCAGTGGAGTTCCTGAAGCTCTCCTGGGGTCAGCCCAGCTTCCACAAGGGTCGGGCGGGTATAAGTCGTGGTCACCAAGCCTTCAGATGTTGCCCAGGACCCAGCTCAATTCCAACACCAGCAGAGAGGGGGTGAGGGCAGAGTCCTCAAGGCGGCTGCTGACTCTGTCCGGGTTTCAGCTGGGCTCCCACACAGGTGCGGGTCATGCTGGAAGTACCCACTGCACCCCCAGAAGGTGACTGGGGCTCCACCTACCTTCCAAGCTGGTTGAGGAGACATGGGGGGCAACTCATTGGGGTTCCTGAAGATGTCTGTGGCTCAGCCCAGTGCCCATAGTCTCCTGTATTTTCCAGATTAATTCACTGTATTTAGAGAACTGATTCTGAAAGGCAGCTCATCCTGCAGTCAGTTAGTCACGAATCCCTTGGAACTGGGGAGGATAATATGCAAGACTCTGCAGGCTCAGCTCCCAGCCCCAGCTTTGTGCATCAGTGTGCATCCACACCCAGTGCCTCCTTGGGAATGCAGAGTATCACACAATGAATCACCTTGTAGATCATGAAGGTTGCATGCACACTACGTAAATCTTTATGCCATGGCAGCCATACAACATTAGCCTTGATAAACAATTCTGTACAGAGTTTGCCATTACTGCAAAGGGTAATGAATTAACAAGATGACAGTTGAATTAAAAATGCTTCTTCTGCTAAGTGTTTACAACCAGCAAAAAGTTATGACTGGAAATGAGCCAAAAGGTCTAAAGACAAAACTAATATCTCTCTCTCTCTAATCATAAGATTCACTGGGTGCCAGGAATATTCTCATTGTGGGAATTAAATCACCAAGACAAAATGATGTTTCTCAATGACTTGAAAAATAGCCGAATGTGCAGAATAACTTCCCTCAAAATGTTTTTTGGTGAGGTACATCCTGACATCTCTTGCGTAAGAAAGTTTAATTTACAAGTTACTAAATCAACCCCACTGCCAGCTAGTGATTTGCAACTTTATTATTATAACTCCTACACATTTACCACAAGATCGCCCTTGGGTCACAACCAGAGCCCCTACTATCTGACTTGGCCCCAGATAAAAGAATTACATGAAAAAAAATTAAGCCCCATAGTTACTTTGAAAACTTAAAAAGAAAGCCATAAAAGCACAGGCAAGCTTAAGTATTCTGAGTCTGAGATCCTTGTAATAATCTTGTAATACAGGGCTCTTCTATTGAATGATGAATCTGCTATACATCTGCCCTGCCCAACACAGTAGCCACTACCCTCAGGTACACAATGAGCACGTGAAATGTGACTAATGTTACTAAGCAACTCAATGTTTTAATTTAAATTTAATTTAATGTTAATTAAGCCAGGCATGTGGGTATTTGCCTGTAATCCAAGTTACTTGTGAGGCAGAGACAAAAAGATTGTGAGTTCAAGGCCAATCTGAGCAACATAGTGAGATCCTGCCTCAAAAAAAAGTTAACTAATCTTAATAGCCACACGTGATTAGTGGCTACCACGCAGTGTACTATATATCTTATTCTCAAATATGATTGCATAAATTGTACATAAACTGAAGCATTAAAAGCACTTTTCTAAACTAATTATAATCATTGTGTAATTAGCTCTGACTTCAGAGCACTTAACCTTGTGAATTCCATAATTGACTTTGTATAATGATTTTCCTTATTTTTGTGGTCTTTTTTTCTGTTGTAAATAAGTGTCAATCAGGATTTTTGCTTCCTTTGAACTAAGTTTGAAGCAGCTAATCAAATGAAGTAGATGAAGTGCTGTTTGTATGCACTCGGAGCCAGCCGAATGGGCATGCTCCTCCCCAGGCAGCCAGAAGGTCAAGCTGTTTGATCAGGTTTTTAACCAAAACCTGAGAGCTACTAAAGATGTCACAATTCTAGACACAAATGGCTGCACTTAGAGTGATCAGTGAGAATGACCTGGTGGAACTTCGCAGATGCCACGAGCCTTTGGGAGATGTCACCAGCTACCACTTCCTTTCTAATTAAGAGACTCCACGTCTTAATAACAGCTGTTATTCTCTCCAGCCTAACTCTGAACTTCTGAAGAGTCCACTGAGCATACCATGAAAATAAGACAGCTGTTCTCTCAAGACTCAGAAAAAAAAAAAAAGATGAAGGGCAGTTAAGGAGAGGTTCTTGCTTGAGAGTGACTTAGCTTTACTTGCACCTGGTACACTGTTCTGCAGTGTAGCAGGTAGTCAGATGTATTAGTTGATGGGTTACATAACTGACAGGCCTAAAATTGTAGAAACATCAGATTCACTTAATGCACAAAAATAAGCAGATATAGTGCTCTTCCTACTATTTTTCCTGTTTTACTAAAATAGAAAAAAAGAAATTCCTGTATAATGTACCCTAAATACTCTATTCAAGCTGGCCTCACATAATGTTTAGAAAGCCACTCTATGATTCCAAATGATAAATCCACTTCAGTGTGAGTTTTTCTGAGTTTGATATGTGCCTAACTCTGCAAACTAGGCAACTCAAGCGCAATATTCTTAATATTCTTTTTTTTTTTTTTTTTTTTTTATTTGTCTTTCTAAGACAGGGTCTCACTATAGAATTCAGGCCTTGAACTCACTTTGTAGCCCAGACTGGACTTGTTGAACTCACAGTGATCTTCCTGCCTCAGCCTCACATGTACTGGGATTACGGGTGTGTGCCTCCATGCTCAGCTAATATTCCAAGGTCTTGTGAATTCTTAGGGTGTTTTCACTATCTTGACAAAAAATTGAAAACCATGTTACATTGAAGATAGTTAAAGGATCATCTTTATTTTTATTATAGGCAGTTAAAGCGCACAGTTCATTTTATGAGGTTAAAGCGCCTGGCCAATAATTCATCCAAGCTCACGTACGGATCTTGCACATAATTAAATCAAAACCAATCATTTTATGTAGAGTATGAAACCATGTCATTTGCTTACATGACTCTGCCTTTAGAGGTTATACAGGAACCCATATATGTTTAGAATTAAGATAATTTCAAAATGTATATGTGGATATTTATTTCAAAAAGGAAGTATGAACAAAGCTGAAATACTAGTTAGATCTAAAATCAACATGAACCGGAGTTATGAGGGTAGAGAGGGGAGAATCCCTGTGACAAGAGCCTGTCTCAAAAGTGTTCGGACGATGGAAATCAGACAACAGCACTCTTTTTTTGACATCAGCCCTCTGAAGAGAATGGAGACTGGCGTATGAGAGAGAAAATTTTTCTTCCTCTCGGTTCAGTCCTCAACTGAAGGGTGATGAAAACCACTGCCAAACAAGAAATAGCATATCCTAAAGGCCTTGGCGTGTCTCCATGGTGGTAGCAGTAGACGGGAAGGGTAGGGGTGGTAGAGGAAGCATCCATGGCGCTGGGCTCAGGAGGCGCTCCCAGGGGAACAGCCTGCGCCTGCTGAGCCCTTCAGGACCCTCAAAAGAGCAGCCAAGGGCCAACCTTAGAAGGAAGTGTACTGCTTAAAAGTAATGGATTTGAGGTTACTCTGAGTTAATAATTATAGTGATAAGATCATGGTCTCGGGAATACAGTAGTTTAAGGTGCTTTAAAGTCGAAAAGGGGAAAAAAGATTGGATAGTTTAAAGGCTCTCTATAAAGTTTCCTTTTGTTATAGACAACTGAGATAGACAGAAATACTATAGGCAGTCAGACAGGGCTGGGCCCTCGAAGAAGCCAACATAGCAGATAAGATACCTGTGGGCAGGCAAGACGGAAGACTAAACAAATACCTCCACATACCTCCCCAGGGATGAACAGTAGGGACTGACCACCTTGAAGAGTCTTTGACCCGACCCTTATGGGAAAAGCCCCTGACCTCACCCTTACGGGAAAAGCCCTGCTCTGCATGCCCGCTTGTTACGTGACTCGCTTTCCCATTTGATCCCAGTCCACTCAGTCTTACCTGGACAGTTATACCTGTAATCTTATTGGCGGACCATAGTTTTGTCCATCTCCCCTACCACTGGGCCCGCCTCACCTCATGGTTTTTCCCTATAAAAGTCCCTGACAGAGACAGAGTCGGGGGCAACCCACTCGGGCCCCCCTTCTGTCCCTCTCTCAGATAGAAGCTTTCTTTCTCTCAATAAATATTCTGCTCTTAGCCTCCGTTGTTCCTAAAATTCATTCTTTGGTTTTAGAGAACATGAACTCGTCTGATATCATTCGGATTGGGGTATTTATTTTCCTGTATCACTTTCATGTGAATGAGAATGAGCATGGTTTGAGTGATTCTGTAGAAGGCTTTAGAAATGCAAGAGCCCCAGGGACTGCAGGGGGTGCAGAGCACTTCCGGGCTGCCTCCCCCTGAGGCCTCGGAGACAGGCGGACCTCCTGGCCCAATTAGACCCGTGGCACTTTTCCTTTTAGACAGTTTCCCGTGCTTGTGGAGGTGCAGAGAATGCAGGGAACAGAGCTAGCCTAGGATGCGTTCTGCTCGTTTAGCCTCCCAGGTGTCTCTCCATCCGGGCTTTCCTCTCTTTTTCATTCTACTGCCCTTACTCGTGACCTCAAGCGCCTAGATTATTAGAGTAGTCTTCTACCCGTTTCCACTGCATGGCTCTTCCAGAAAAATGTTTCTGGGATGTCATTTCCATCTCATCGCTTCTTATCTAAGAATACTTCATTCTTCCTTTCTCCTGGCCGCCTCCTAAAATCTCCAACAATCTCTGTCTCTCCTGCCTCTTAACCTCATCTTCTAACACTCCTCAGCCAGAAAACTTGGGAGGCTGTGAGGACAACAGGGAGACCGAGGAAGAGGGTACGGAGTGAGCAGCGACCTGCCCCTGCGCCCCTCCTATAGTATGTGCTCTAGATTCAGAGTCGCGGTACGATCCGATCTCCATAATCTTGTGGGATAGATTGGGGTTGTTTCCACTTTACTGATGAAAAAAAGGAATGATTAGAGGAACATGTGTGTGTAGTTCACTTACTTTGTAAGCTTTAGGACCCGTGTTCGTTCCCGATCTTTTCCCAAACGTTGTGCTCATCGTCGTCACCATAGCTCCCTGAAACATTTTTTGATTTTCCATTTTTCTATATCAAATGTTTTCCTAGTCTCTGCCCATTAATCGAACAGTTACTCATCCTTCAAAGCTCTGTGCGTGATTGGCCACCTCTGCGAAGTCAACCCCGACTCTCAAGAGAGCAGTTGTAGATTTTCTACTATGGTACTACTACTTTAAACAATAACATTATATGTATCATAGCAGTCTCCAGTTAGGCCATTGACATAACTCTCTTCCCTCCTGTGCTTCCACTGGAATTTCTTGAGGGAAGGAACCATGTCTCTCCCTGTTGGGAGCTTGTGATACTGCCTGAACACAGCCTGTACTTGGAGAATCTTCATTAATTTGAATAATTCTGTTACGTAAAAAGCAAACTGGTAGATCAAAGCCTTTAGTTAAATGTTTATGGAGAAGTTAGCATATCCATTTGTGTAACCCTTAGAAAGTTGCTTAACCTCTTCAGGGCTCAGAAGACTTATCTGTAAAATTACTCAGGGGCATTTGACATTATCCCCAATATCTCCTCAAATGTTGAAACTCTGTGCACTTCTTTGCATATATGGGAAGGAGGTGGAGGGCTCACTACTATCACCAAAGAAAAAAATGAAACATAGGATTAGAATAATTTCATTTATTGAATACTTGATTGAACTTAGCTGTATTTACTGAAGGCTAACCACCTTATAAATAAACCACTTTATGAGTTTTTAATGTGTTCCTTATTAAAAATGCATTACTTCCCATGCTAAATTAAATGACACAGTTAATGTTTCCCTTCTTGCCTTTGATTAAATAAGATTTCTGTTCATCTTAGTCATGGGCTTAAGAACCACAGATCACTTGGGATACACGTTAATACAGGAACATATTTCCCTGTGCATAAAAACTCAGAAAATTTTAGAGCAAGCAGAGACCTAGAAGCAGACGCAAATTCCAGGAGTAGGGCCGAATGCCGAATACCGTGCTAATGGATGGAAGAGCAGTGTCCTTCCCTCCTTCCAGGTGACTGACCAGGGGGCACTTTCACTCTGGTGAGTTCACTACCATACCAGCTCACTGCACAGCTGTCCCTTTCATGTGGTCACGCCAGAGTTCAGTTGACACACGTGAGCTGCCCCCTTCTTCAAGCCAGAGCATTCTGACTCCCGTCTGCTGTCAGTGGGGCTGTTTAGGTGTTTAGGAGAGTTCCGCACAGCAGCTACTGCGCTGACTGCTGCTTTCACCACCCAGTGTGTCAGGTATAGGGGCAGACAGGAAACCAAATCAAACCTCAAGAATCAATAAGAATACAGAGCTTCCAGGAAAGCATTTTTTCTTCAGGAAGTGAACGCACTAGAGTGTGACCTGAGGGCTGATGGTCACCTTGCAGAGGAGAGGAAAGTTAAAGATGACAATGACCTAACCCCTGGGGCTGCGAAGGGGGCGGGCACAAGACAGTCCCTGCAGGGAGGGCGGGAAAGAGAGGGGGGAGGGGGAGGGGAGAGAAAGAAGAGAAGGGGAGAGAGGTGTGGGGAAAGGGGGCGAAGAGTTTCTCTTACTTCCAGAAAAATACTTACTTCTTGACTACTTACACCTCTGCCAATGCTCTTCAAGGTTATCCATAAAATAGACACCCTTTGACAGAAAGCCTTTCAGCCCTTTCTCTCTGCAGGCCAGATGAAATTCCAAATGCGTTTTGCGCCACAGACCTCACCACAGGTGAGGCTGATGAATCTCATTACTTGTTTTTGTTTTAGATGTGAAGTCTCAAGCTATTTCAAGAAAGAACTTCAAACCTATAACTTAAATTCTTAAAGTCTGACAGGATTGATGTTCAATTTTATTTTAATCACAACCTTTTCCTCTTTATTACGGCAACCTCCATGTTTTTGGAAAGTCAGAATACAGTAAAGAAGGGAAGATCATCTACATTCTACCACCTAAGTACAACAGCTGCTGATGTTTGGTTGCTTTTCACTCTAGGCTTTTTGCTGTGACTTTAAAGAGTTTAATTTATATGCATTTTGACTGTTAAGCACAGCATCTATCTGCTTGGATTTGAAAAGTCAATGTCAGGTCAGTATGAGAGATTTAATTCATGTGGAATATTCCACACACATTACACATGCACATTCCAAGCAAACAGTGTTGCTGAATAAAAATAACAAAATAGATTTCAATGCAAGTTTAAAACCTAGAAAGAGAAATCTCCAGATGCCAAAACAAAGGAAATCACTGAGGTCGGAAGAACTACCATAAACTCAGTACACTGTCTTCCTACCTCTGTCAGAAAACAGCCAGTGCGTGTCATGAGGCACACACACAACTCACGAGCATGTTTGTTAATGATACAGCTTTATAAACACCATCATTAGCAGAAAATCCTATACTCTGCTCACAGGTTAGGCCAATTTTAAGTTTTCAGCTATAGTTTTTTTCCTACTTGGAGGAAATTCAGAGATACTGCTTGGTGGATGTGAAGTAGTAGCTCATGATTAACTTTGTAAATGTTCCTATTACATGCAAACGCGGCTCTTGGCTGGCTTCTGTCAAGCATATCTCTGTGTATGGAGTCAGATGCGCTTTTCTCTCTGCTCTTGGAAACAGAGAGACCCATGTTCCTGTGTCCAGCAGTTTCTCTTAGTCCTCACTGCCTTGATCTGTCTGCAACACTGAACACAGCTGACCTTTTCCTTTCCTCCGGCTCGGCTCCTGGCAGCACCCTGGCTCGGTTCTCTCCCGTCTGTCTGCTTGCTCGCTTTACACACTTTTGCAGCTTCCTCTTTACCTCCTGGCACTGTGGAGCCTGCAGTATAGTCCTTGAATTTTTTATCGTTTTCTTTCAACGCTTTCTTGGTAATCTCACGGCTGTACCTTTGCACAATAGACTGGTGACTATGATTTTCATCTTATATTCTGCATCTAAATCTCTAGTCCACGAACTCCAGACTCTTGCCTGTTTGACATTTTCCCTCTGTTGTCTAACAGGCTTTTAAACCTACCATGTCTAAAAAATGCTCTCCAACCCTTCCTCCCACTACATCCTCTTCCTGCAGTCTTATTCTTCTGAGGGCACTTGACTTTTCTAAAAGAGATAAAAACCTGGGAGCCATTTTGTATCTTTCTTCTATTTTATGCCATTCAGTTTATTTACAAAATCTTTTGACTCTGTTCTTAAAACAGTTCCAGAATTCAATATAGTCAAACCAGAAATCCAACTTGAAAAACCCTATACAGGCCAAGAGTGAGTCATGCCGTGCTGAAGGCACAACAGGATGACACTTTGTTTAAACATTGCTCTTGCACAAACAGAATACAGAGCTTGTGTTAGTGCCTAAAAAATCCATCACTGTGAGTTTTGGAGGTACACTTTATTTGAGTAAAACATCACAACCGTGGTTCTAAAGAAAGACAGTGATACCAGCAGGAAAGTGAAAAGTGGGACAACCACAATCGAGTTAAAGACAGAAATCATTGTGAAATTTGTCAAAGTTCTGGAAAACTAGATATCTAAGTGTAATTTGGGGGCCTCAGAATCAATTATGTGGTTTTCCATTATTTTTATGGGAAAAATATGTTCAGTTCTCAAAATTTTGATGTGCAAACATGAATCTTGAATGAATTGAATTTGAAAACCGAGGTATCACTGTATTGTTATTTCCTGGGGGCCCTGAGGCCATTCTGGATGGCCTGTGCTGAGTAATTTACGGTGCTAACCTTGAGCCACCTGGTATCAGCTTCACCTCCAGAAGGGTTGAAGACTAAGGTCGATCACACAGGCAGCCACGGTGTTCACAAGGCCAAACTCCAGTAAAAAGTCTCCACATCAGGGTTCATGTTAGCTTCCCTAGTTGGCAGCACTCTGCACATGGCCACACACTGTTGCTTCCAAGGATAAGCACTATCTACAGGACACTGCTAAGGAAAGACAACTGAAAGTGCCACGCCAAGGTATGTCTACTGATGTTCATTTCAGTCTGTGCCTTTTTGCTGTGCTAAACCATCAACATCAGTACAGTGGCTTTGCCGAGTTCCGTGAGTCCTTCTACTGAATCAGTTAGCCTAAAGGTGGCCTCGGGGCCATGCTGAACCTTGGGTGCTCCTATTCCTTTTAGACATCATTTCTCAGGACTCTACCATTCATTCATTCTGCTCTTACCTCACTGGCTTTCTCGATGGCTCTTTCTGACAGACCACCCTATGTGTACCCCCCAAAACTTGTATAATCATCTCTTTCATTACCTTCAAGTGGTATTTATGTTAATACTGTCTTTTCAGTGAAGTCTTCCTGGTGACACTACTCAAATTTGCAGCCATTCTGTGGTACCTTACTCATCTTCCTGTGCTTCCTGGGTCTCCAGGGTTTATCCTCTGTGAAACGTCATGTGTTTTGTGTATTGTCTGCCTCACCCCTACTAGAATGAAACTCTCCGGAAAATAGAAAACTCAGCCTGCATTCACTTCTGTGTCCTCAGTGCATGGAAACTGCATAGCACAAGGTGAGCACCCCATGAGGGCTCTGTAGTGAAAGAATGAATTTGTGTCTGTAAAGAAGGAAACAGCTAAAAAAACAGATATTGCGCCAAAAATAGATAGGACTGATTAGTGGTCATGCAAAATAACTTCACTTAAACATATTATTAATAGAGTATGTAATATACATTAGTAGACTTAACTGAAAGGGTCTGATTTTCCATCTCCTAAAAGAACGTGTTCTGGACCACTCAATAATTTAAGTGAGACAGTCATGAAACAAAATAGGTGAAATATTTAACCCATACAATAGTCCAGAAACCAAGAAATTGTGAACATGAGGTCAGAAATGGAAGGTCCTCGGGCTGGGGATATAGCTCAGTGGAGTAAGCATCTGCCTAGCAAGCGCAGGGTCCTGAGTTTGATCCCCAGTACCGCAAAAAAAAAAAAAAAAAAAAAAAGAAGGAAGGTCCTTGAAGGGAACTGGGGTGTGGAAGGAGCAGAAAGAAGATAGATGAACGCTGGACTTTCACGAAGCTCCACCCACGTGCCCATGGGCAATCTCTTTGATACTGAATGGCATGACCATGTCATCGCCACTGCCCACTCCCAGCAGCACTCACAGTCTCTGCTGTGCTACAGCAGATGGGACGGAGTCTCGCCATGGTGTTGGAGTAGGGCCAGACTCAAGTAGAAAACCCATAGATCCAGGGATGTGATATAGATAGATAGACAGACAGACAGGGTAATCCGTAGGTGGGCAGATAGATATAGATGTCTTGATTTTTATTACTAGTGTGAAAAAGCAGTGTTCTAATGCAAATGAAGTTTAAAATGTCAGTTTTGAAATTTGAGGAAGTTGTTGGGCTTTGTTTGGTGACTTTGAACAAATAAAAGCTTTCAATAATTGCTTCCTTTATGAGAAAAAAAGCACTTGAGAATAGCCTGGTATATTTCTTCTACTTTTCTAAATGTTGAGGAAATTGTCTACAGTCAAACTCCTTCAGAAGTCATATTTAGTTCACATGTTTAAAGACCCTTCTGAGTTTTTTGTCTGTGTGCATATAAATAAGATACATAAATGACTTTTTAAAAAAATTGCCAGGTGTGGTGTACTCCTGTAATCCCAGCACTCGGGAGACTAAGGTAGGAGGATCATTATGAGTTCAAGAACAGCCTATGCTACAAAGTGAGCTCAAGGTCAGCCTGAACTGTATAGCAACACCCTGTCTCAAAAAGATTAAAAAAAAAAAAAATCAGAACAGAAACTATGGGTGGGAAGCCCATGTTTGCAATGCCATCATTCTGAGCAACCCAAGAAATAACTGACTTCCAGTTAAATAGAAAGTTTTCCTGCAGCCATAACCTTTCAAGTTAAATAGATGAGTCTGTAGTTAAATGAACAGTTTAAAGTAGATATTTTCAAAGCAGCCATATCAGAATCCATATCTATGTCATAAGTAGATATTTCATGGCTAGGTTTGTAGTCATTAAAAACTAGATTTATAGCCTTAAAAATGTAGCAGTTTACTTGTAAAATTCCTGAAAAGAAAACTTGTATCACTGCCAACAACTTCCCCACCCAAATAAGGTAACTAGTCAAACACCAGTTTGTTTAAATTAGCGAAGGGAGATTTGCTAAGGGAACATGAAGGATCCCTCATGACTCATTCCTTTAAAAGTTGGAATCTCTCCTCAAAAGTGGGCATTCGTGGGTGTCTAAGAGTTGGTTCACAGAAACCTTCCGAGTGGCTAGAGGTGTTCACAACTTAGGACTTGCTAAAATAAATGAGCACACGAACTTGTAATCTAAGTTGTTGACCTGCATATTTTTCTTGATCCCACTTTGCTCCTTACGTGTAGGCTCAATCTTTTCAGTATTCGGGTTACTGGCACAGCAGAACCCAGGAAAAATAACTTTGTAATAATCAGGATATTACCTAGTGTGTATTGTTGTAAATAATAGTTGTAAATAACAGTAAGCAGTGGTCAATAAATTGTTTCATATTCTTTAATAAAAAGAAAACCCACAGATCCAACGATGCCACTAAGGACCATCTTGCAACTGCTAATCACCAACTAAAGAGTATCTAAGTATCTTACTTGTAGGACAGAGAATTGAAGGAAAAGTTTGGCCTGCACCAAGAAAAAAAGACTAATCAGAACCCATAGTCATCCACATTTACCTGTGGAGACAAAATCCTCCATTGTAGCTATCTGCTATCTAGGTTACTGAGCCATCCAGGAATCCCTGTGAGAGGGCTGGCCCTCCGGACTTGTCCCTCATTTTTTTGAGAGATGATACATAGTTGTTGTAATGAGACAGTGGCACCTCTTGTAATGATATGGAAATGGAGAATTATTAGAAAAAGAATAAATTTAAAGAGGACTAGCTAAGAGGGCTGAAGAACAGGAGGAAGGAAGGGGAAGAAGAGCTGCTGACGGGAAGGGGTGGAGGAGAGGTGCCCAGCTCTGGAATGTGTGTATATCGGACATCAAGCTGTGCTCAGCTGGAATCACAGTCAGGAAGCATCATACCTGGATAGAAAGAAGACCAGTACGGTCCATGAGTGCCTCCTTCTGCTCAAGGTAAGCCAAGACCCACTATGGATGGGGCTAAACAGAATTTTCTGGAAGAATCTATAGTAAGAAATTTGCATTAGTCAGTGTTCTCCATACAAGTATAGCCAACATGAGATAGGTGAGTGGATGGATGGATGGACAGATAGATGATTGACAGATAGATAGATTTTTAATAAGGAATTGGCTCACAGTATTAGGGAGGCTGGGAAGTCCCAAGACCACAGTTAGAAAGCTAGAGATCCAGGAGAACCAACGATTCCAAAGGAGACCCTAGGGCACAAGTCTGAGTCCAAGTGCGGGAAAAGACTGACATCCCAGCTCAGTCGGTGAAGCAGGAGTAGGTGCCCCCATTCTTCAGAGAACTGGCTTTTCCGTTCTCTTCAGGCCGTTGAGTGAATGGACAGCGCCCACCCACGGCTGAGAGGGCAGCCTTCTCCACCCTGTCTGCTCAGACATACCCGGAATGTTTGACCACATGTCTGGGTACCGCATGGATCCAGTGAAGCTGACCCACAAAATTAACCATTGTAAACCCAGTGAATGAAGCATAGGCGTGAGCAGAGTGTAAACAAAGGCGTATCTAAAGGGAAACAAACGTGGAGGATGATGACATGGAATCTTAATATGGCAAATTGGAAGCATCTTAAAATCCAAGATGTAAGGATCTGTTTCCTAAGAGAAGAATATTTTCCCCGGGTATCAAAATCTCAAACAAGGACACTTTGGATGTTACAGTAAAAAGAAAGTGAAACAAGTCTTTGGGAGACTATAGGCGGACGGGCCAGTGGAGCTATTTCCTGTACCTGATAACACAGGGGATTGTTTTCAAATGATCAACGAAGGTTTATTTGTTACAGTCCTGCTTAATAATTCACGTGCTCAGCAAATAATTATTGAATTCCACAGTAGATTTCAGATTCTGAGAATGTAGCAACTAGTCATGCAGATAGGTTCCCTACCCCGCGGGATTCACACTCCAGTGAGAGAAACAGAAAACGCAGAACTAAAACAAATCGGAGCGCTAAGAGGGAAAACACGGGGAAAGGGGGAAAATGCTGCTATAATGAACCTGACAGAGAAGCCACGTGAGGGTTAACTTTTGGGGAAATAACACGCAGAGGTACCAGTCTTCCACAGTGGTCATCTCAGGGAGCAATCGTGGCTCCCTTTTAAGGGCATAGGCAGTTTCTAAAGCATGTGCCTTTGCTACCTCTGAATCAGTGTACTGTGGAATTCCGGAATCCGTACCAAGTGTCTCATTGACCTGCTACAGACCCTTCAAACGCTAGCGCAAGAGCTTAGATACTTAATAAGCGGTACATTCTGCACCCGCACTGTCATTGACAGAGCCTCCATCTCACTCTGCCTGAACAAATTAAAAGAAGTATCATGGAGCAAAAAAATGATTAAAGTCAACTGGGTCAAAATCTCTTTCCTAAAAATATTCCATCTACCCCACTGAGCACCTGCCTTTCCCTGGAGATTCCCAGTCCTGCCGCGGTGGGCTCTCAGGGACTTGCAGCCAGAATCTGGCTTCTCTGCACCCAGATAGGATCAGGCTTCTCTCCAGGGCTCCTGCCCTGGCCCCTCGCGAGGGCTTGCGGGCCTTGTTCAGCGGGGAGCACCAGCTCTTTGTGTCTTGGGGGGGTCAGGGTTCGCTCCGTGTAGCTCCTGCAGATGCGACACGCCCGCCACCAGCGCCCTCCGTCTGCCCCAGAGGGACGCAAGTAACTGGACATACGGTGGTCACGGTGTGCCTGTGCGACCCACCCGCAGCTTTGGACCTAAAGCTGCAGGTGAAAACGTCGAGGTCTAGTTAGGCTGCTGCGGAAGACAGTTTACCTCGTGCTAGCGGCAACCAGACCTGCCGAGCTAGCGATCGCCAGCGCCACAGCGCCACCTCCCAACCGCAGGCGGACTTGCACGCACTAGCAGCAATTTCTCGCCCGCCCTCCCTGTGCTCCACTTAATTTGACTTCAACTCTTCCAGATTGAAGAGGACCGAACAGACCTGCCAACAAAACAGTGTGTGATCCAACACTGATCCCGTACTCTAGAACAACGCCGCGAAGAACAGTGTTAGCTGACAAAAGTGGAACGTGGACGGCAAGCACGAGTGTAAACTTCCCTGAATTTGGTCATTGTATGAGGAACACACACAACAACTGCCTTGCTTGAAGAAGCATGAAAGAGTAAGGAGCCGTGACGTGCGCAGCTGACCCGCAAAAGGCTCCGAAAAATAAGTGGGAAAGTGGCTGCGGGGAGCAAGTCTGTGAGTGTGAGCAACAACGAAAGCAACGCGGCAAACTGTTAACCATGCGTCAAAGGATAAAGGGCCTTGAGCTTCTCTATGTAGTATTTTTCCTACGTTTTGTAAGTTTGCAATTATTTTCAAATAAGAAGTGAGTTTTTTTTTTTTTTTCCCTAAAAGAACTAAAGAACTAAAGAGCTGGTTTGAAAATATCTCAGCGATCACCTGGACTCAGCCACGACAGATTCATTTCTGTAAATAGCATATATTTTGAAGCCATCCTATTAAGAAAGCAGACATATTTGAAATGTTAGGGAGAACAACTTGCTTGTCATTGCTGGTTAAGACAAGTGGAAGAAGCACCAGCTGGGCGACAAAGGCACTAGTCGTAGAGGGGTTACCCACCATACCCGGAAATACCACGGACCTGGAGGGCAAAGGCCGAGCGTGCTGGCCACGGCCCTGAGAACACTGATGCGCTTTGAACTGGCCTCAGACGGTGCGTACAGCACACGTCTTCCAGATTCCTGCAGCTCACTGCATCTGTTCCACATGACCTGTCTCAGAAAGTGCTCGCATGTGAGCAGGGCAAAGACTCCAAACGTGTGCAGTGTGCTTGGAAACTCCTGTACAGGGAGAATGTGCTTCACGAAACGTATAGCTGGGTTAGGTTATTAAAACGTATGACAGCCATAGGTTCAGGAGTTCTCAGAACCCAGGAATATGCTGTCCACGCTTCTAAATTTTTTCTCAGTGTAGAAAATTTCCCCTTCTACAATCAGAGGAACTCTGCAGACTCAAATTCAAGTTCTGGTCTGGGACTGTCTGAGTAGTCTCCTGCTAACTGAGCAAGGAATGGAAAAGCTTCCTTTTCTTTATGAAATAGCGCACCCTAGCGGCACTCACAAGCACTGCAGTGAAATTCAGGAATAATTTATTTTGGGTAAGAACATTTGACTTATGGTTGTTCCTTGGTCAAGAAAAGCAGCTTTCAAAATGCTTATTATTTTCAGATGAAAACGATGAACTTCTGTGAAAAATTTCCGTACGAGAAAACACAGTTTGTGTAACCCAGTGTTATTCTTAAGCTCTGAATTTCTGAGGTTTTCATGACACTACCTAAGCAATATTTACCCTGGAAAATCAAAAGCAGAAATCTCAAAATACTGAATTTCTACTCCTCAAATAATATTTCAAGAAGCGCCCATGGCACAATTGTAAAGCATTTTCTATCTAAACTGGTACTCTCAAAACGTACTTACTTTAGAAATTCTGTTCTGTTCAACAGGAAATAAACATGGTCAGCTCTTCTGCAAGTGCCTCCCTACACCTTTGCCAGCAGCCTGGCAGGTTTCCAGCCCCCACACAGCTTCTGAGCCATCCATCCTGATGTCACCTGCATTTCTCCAGAAATGATGCCGGAGAGACGCAGCCGGAGGGCTCAGAGGAAATTAGCACAACCCCTGTGACTAACCAAAATTAGGCCAGTCTAAAATAAATCATATAGGCATTTTCTAATGCAACACTCTGAACAGATGGCACTTTCCCTATGCTTCTGGTTTTTATAGTCATGGCCATAGCTACTTTCCAAGCAGGTCTAACTGTGCCAGTCCCTCCCTGGGTAGAGCAGGCTACAGGAGTACACAGGCGTGGGTGCTCTGGGGAGGGAGCCTGGTGGGATAATGATGGGTTCGATTTTGGAGCAAAATTGTTGCTCCTCTCCCTCCTGTATCAATCTTGTGATGCTGTGAAAAGCAGAGAAGACCACCTTTCCCGCCGTCTACTCTGTGACTCTTGGCATGAACAGTACCGTCCCATGAGGAAGGGTTCTTACTCTCAGTTCATAGACAAGGAAGCTGAGCAGAGGACGACAGAAGGATGGTGAGAAGTCAGCTGAAATCCTCCCGCACGGACACCATGTTCTCAGTCTGACAGAGCCCAGGGACTGGTGTTCAGAGTAAAAACAAAATCAGTCAGACTTACCTTTAGAACTTCCATGTAGAGATCAGTGAAAAACATCAGTTAACAAAGCCTTCACTGCCCCACCATCTCTGAGAAAAGCCTGTAGACGAGCGAGCTTTCTCTGTGTTTCCTCCCCTCTCCTTCAGCCTTTACTCTCCTGCTTGGTGTCCAGGGCCTGTGAAGCACACTCTCCTCTAAGTCAAGCCTAGAAGCTCCTTCACCCCTTCTCCTTCCCAAGTTTCAGGTCAGGCTGGCATGTGTGGTGCTTCCTGCTTGGTCTGTTGTGTAGTCCTAGCTTAGGTCAGTGTGCTGGGTTGAGGCAAATTCATTTTCCATGGAGCAGAAACCTCTGAGCATGGGTATCTCCAGGCTAAGGAGATTCTGAGGCCCTGGCACAGACAGGCTGATAGGAGAGTTTCTAGGAGCTGGTGGGAGGTTGGGCCCTTTTGCTATCATTGTGTCTCACATATTTTTATTCCAAACATAATATGAGGCACCTGGGATATAGAGACTATAAAAGATATAGAATAAAGATGTGGTATGTGTGTCTGTAGCAAGAGCCCACAGTGAGTATATGTATCAAAAACGTATACAAGATTTAAAACATTATACAGACATGTTCATAATACACCATTTAGGGAGAAATTTAGTACCATCTTTCAAGAAGCCATTTTGATTAAATAGGAACTCACAGGTGAGATGAAAAGAAAAAAAAAACACTTTCTCAGTGGATCCTCAGGATCTGTGTTCCAATGGAAAAAGCAAGGAATTTATAAAATCAAATAAGGAAATAGTGATAAGTTCAGAACTGCATGAGGTTCAAATGTGTTTATCTTCTATCTTCTTTATGTAGATCACACACTTTTCCTTCCAAACTGTAAAGATAACTAAGTGAGAGATTACTAAGACTGATTTAGAAGGAGGCTGGCAATGAAACTGAAAATGTAATTAAAAACCAACAAAGAAAAGCCCAGATCCTGATAGACTCACTGCTGAGTTCTGCAAGAACTTCAGAGCTCTGATGTCACTGATGCTGAAACTCTTTAATGAAATTGAAAGCAAGACATCCAAAATCAT
Organism: Dinomys branickii; assembly: GCA_004027595.1. NCBI lineage: Eukaryota > Metazoa > Chordata > Mammalia > Rodentia > Dinomyidae > Dinomys > Dinomys branickii. Next base: position 29,633 of record PVLD010009882.1, on the reverse strand, counting down.
TCCTGGAGGAAAGTATTACTCTGATATAAAACCAGAGACAGACCCAACCACTAAAAGAAAACTACAGGTAAATCTCCTGAAAGAAGATAGGTAAAAAAATCTTCAATAAGATACTGTCAAAGAGAAAGCAGCAAATCATCAAGATTATTCACATGACCATGTAGGATTCACCCCAAGGAAAGGGATGGTTCAACATACACAAATCAATAAATGTAATACGCCATATTAACAGAGCCAAAGACAAAAAACACATGATCATCTCAAAAGACATAGAAAAAGCATTTGACAAAGTCCAACATCCACTCATGACAAAAACCCTACAGAAAATTGAAATAAAGGATCTTTACCTCAATCTGATATAAGCCATCTATGACAAACCAACACCTAATAGTCTACTAAATGGTCAAAAATTGAAAGCTTTCACTCTAAAACAGCAACAAGACAAGGATGTTCACTATCACCACTCCTATTCAGTATAGCTCTGGAAACATTAGCCGGAGCAATTAGAGAAGAAAAAGGAATAAAGATAGGAAAGGAAGAAGTTAAGTTATCATCATTTGCAGATGACATGACACTGTACATAGAAGACCCCCAGACTCCACCAAAAGATGTCTAGGTTTAATAGCCAAATTCAGTAGTGTAGCTGAATACAAAGTCAACACTCAAAAAACAATAGCATTCCTGCATAAAAGCAATAAACTCACCGACAGAAAAATTAGGGAAACTATACCTTTCACAGTAGCATCCAAAAATATGAAATACTTAGAAATAATCTAAAGAAGAAAGTAAAAGATCTATACATTGAAAATTATAGTACTCTGAAAAAGGAGATCAAAGAGGATATCAAAAAATGGAAAGATATCCCTGGCTTATGGATAAAAATAACAAATATAGTAAAAATGACCATACTCTCAAAATTATTATACATATTTAATGCAGTACCAATCAAAATAACATCAGCATACCTCACAGCACTATTCCTAGAATTCATTTGGAACCAGAAGAGATCTAGAATAGCAAAATAAATTCTCAGATATAAAGAATTTTTCTCTGATGTGATCCCACCCATCATGTCAGGGGCTCCACAGAAAAGGGCCCAGCAACCTACAAGGTGCATCTGCCTTCAGGTTGTAATTGGGGATGTTCCACATCACACAAAGAAGAACCAGGGAGCATCCACAAGCCGCGCCCCGACCCCCACCATCGCATCCTGCCCGTCTCCAGAGCACAGACAAGCGCACTACTGCTGAGCGGCTGACGCGGCTCTGCCTCAAGGGCCCTGTCGTGGGCAACTGCCTCATTCCCTCAAGGCAGCGATGCTGCAAAATGCAGGGCCACGGCCAGCTCAAACTCTTACAACCACGCTGCCCTGGCCAACGTGTGCACATCTCCTTGCTCTGCCTTCCCGCTCTGCGAGTCTCTCTTGGCCTAATTTTTTCTTCATCATCTTTATTTATTTTTATCTTCCTGAATTATATGCATTTGGCTCCTTAAATGCCCCTGGAAACAATAAGGTTTAAAGATACACACAGAGAACTTAAATCTTTGCTTTCTAGACCACAGTCAAAAACTACTAGCCCACTGGCCAAACCCAACCTGCTTTTGGATGGCCCACACGTAAGAATGGTTTTTACATTTTTTAATGATTTAGAAAGAAAAAATAAGGGGTGAGAATATAGCTGAGCAGCGCAAGCACCTGTAAGGTCCTGAGTTTGAATTCCCAGTAAGAAAAAAAGAAAGAAAGAAAGAAAGAAAGAAAGAAAGAAAGAAAGAAAGAAAGAAAGAAAGAAAGAAAGGTCAGGGACTTGAAAAAGTTATATGAAATTCAAACTTTGGTGCTCCTACATAGGTCTATTGGAACACAGCCCATCTGCCAATGGCTGCCGTACCACACAAGAGCACAGTGTGGTAGCTGTGATGGAGGCAAAGCGGTCCTGGAGCCTGGGATATGTACAGCCCAGCTCTCTAGAGGGGAAAGAAGCTTGGCGACCTCTAGATTAGGGGTTCATTTTACATCTTTTTGTGCTCCTCCTGCTGATGTTAGTATTATAAAATTTCTCCAAAGCTAGATATTTTCTGCATCTTCAGCCTAGATATTTTTTGTGCTTCATTCATTAAACTACCCCGCAGTGTACCTTAACCTTGACTCAGGTGCATACGTACTGTCTGCTTGAGTTCAGTGCTGTGTAATAAAGATAATTAACTTTCAGCCTCTTTGAAATGACTAAAGGACCCTCTTGGGAGACTATGTTATAGTCACTAATAAAATGAACTTTAAAATTTCTATTTTTTTTTTTTTTTTTTGCTGAGAATTCTAAGCCAACAGAAGGCTCTTTGTACGAAGCTGGCACATTTTACCCCATTCTCAAACATTTTCCTTCCAGCTGATACATGTGTTTGCATATTTGCTGATTTCTTTCCCTCTCCTGGTCAACCTTAGTTAGAAATAAAACCAGTCTCCATAGAAACACAACGTAATGCTTGCTTGCAGATAGTCAAGGGACCCAAGCAGCTGGTATTGGGCTGCAATGGCTTTTGACCAAATTAGGAAGAGAAAGCAGCTTACCCGGCTCTTCCAGACCTCAGAGCTCTAGAGCTGAGTGTAGAAACCTGAACAGATTGTGAATTGTATCAGGTTGTTTTAGTCTTTATTTTTCATCCTAGAATAATCTTAGCAATTTGTATGCTCCAGGTAAGGGACTTTTGTCTTCCCCCACCCTTATCGGGGTGGACAAATGCTGTAGAATAAATAGGAAGATAGCCTGTATCTGGTGAGCACCTACTGTGTGCGAGGCGTTATCTGCCATCGCTGCATCAGTGTCAGAGTTCTAAAATCAGCACAGCTGAGGTTGCAGCGCTGCTCTGCTCCACTCCAAAACTCATTCTCTGCCCACTGCACATAAAATACTATCTTTCTAAAGGAAGAAATAGAAAAGACCAGCTTGAACAGAGGTCTCTGAATACAGTCACGGTCCTCTCCTCAACAACCTAGGGGAAAAGTCAGAATAAGGAAGAATATGAAAGACACCTTCTCCCAAGTATGTTTGTAAGAAAACCAGGCCCTCTCACCTCTAAGGAGCTCTCCCAAAGTCTTAAAGAAAAATGCCCGATACAAGGGCATTGAAGAGGGGTCTTGCAAGGAGAGCAAACCAAGTGCTTGGACACTTGGGGAGGAGACGATGAAGGAACGTTACCACGAGAATGAGTGAGAACACAGCGAGGTCACTGCACCAGAGCCCAAAGCCTTGGCTATTTCTTGGGATAAATGATCAGTTTAACTTTTCTCTCTTAAATCTCCGGTTTAGGAACAAGATTTTCCCCAAGTCCCACCTCTTGCCAGAGTACGACCTAGCAGTCTCTGTGGTTGCCCATGAGCAAGACCTGGCCTCCCTAGCTCGGAGTCTTCTCACCAGGGCATTAGGAAGAGGCGTCCCAGACCTATACCTACTCCCCAGCCACAGGGCACAGGCAGTCCTCAAAGACACCTCAGCGCCGGATGGAGGCTGGCTGCCTCCCACCTCACCAGCAATGGGCTCCAGGCCCAACTTGCCGCTGAAGCAGCTTTGCTTTCACTTGTTTGAAGTATTTCTGTGCCCCATAATCCTTTAAAAAGCACCCTTCTGAATTGTGTCTGTCTGACCACTGCCCCCCTGCACAAGATACAGTAGTGATGTTTGAACTAGGACATGTGAGAGAAGAGACATACCGCTGATGGTCTATGCAATTGCTCAGGGCGGTACCACCTATCTATAATGAAGACATGGAGAGTTTTGCTTTGTTTGGTTCTTAAATAAAGCAGTGCATTCTTCCCTTCAGCTGATCCGTGTTCACACACCACCATTACAAACACACTGAGGGCCAGGGGGAGCTGTGTGGAAGAGGTTAGAAAACCTGAAGGGATTGAGGGGAAAGCAGGTTCCTGCCTGTAGCTGACAGAGTCAGGCAAAGGGGTAGCAGCACCTCCGGCACCCCGCTGTGCAAAGCCCAAGTTTTCTTGGAAGGCCGGTCTGACTTCTTTGGGTCCGCTTCTCAGTTGTGACAGTGTGGGCTTTCCTGGGCTCCCTGTGAATCTACAAGAGCTCATTCCTCTGCTGTACGAGCCCTGTATTACATAGAGTCTGTGTAAAATATTTTGCTCTCCAGAGAGGCGTCAGATCGTTGCAAATTGCTTTATTAATAAGATTAGCTAATAAATTAGAGCAGTAGATATTATACTAAAATAGACCTCTATATTATGCAAAAATGAAGTCATTAGGAACATCTTGTACATGAACAACAGTCTTGTCCTGTGAAGGAGAACTTCTGGCTTTAGCTGGGAAAACCATCCTAACGCTGAAATACTGTTTCAGCTTTTCGCTTCCTGTCCTTCTGAACGGCTTTTACTCAGCTTCCAGGAGGTGTAAACCCCAAGATGTGCATGAAAGAAGCTCTTGCACAGATGCTGCTGGGTGACTGAGCTGAGCACAGGTGCATCTTACAGAATCCTGGGACAGTAACTGCTCTGAAAGTGCAGGATACTTCCCATCTTAGAGCAACTCAGAAAGTTTACACACCCAGCTTCATACCAGGAAAAAAATAATCTCCTTTTGTTAGTCTTGCACAGAATAAATAGTAGTACTGGAAAGTCAGCACACAAACCAGTAATTTATCTTGCTCTACACTGATAAAAAGTGCTATCATTTCAAGAAGAGCTTAAACTATTTTATTAGCTCTTAGCACAGATTCGGGTGTAGAAGAAAGTCTTGTATCCCAGGAACCATTAGAAAAAAGCTCTTCTCAGCTTATAAACTGCCTCAATAAGAATGGGATCCCCTTTATTTTTACCTGCTAAGTCACCTACCTACTCAGAGCCAAAGATATTTCTACTGGCAGCACATGGTTAGGACTTTCAAGAGCAGAGCTTAATCACCTTTTGTGTAATCCTTTGAGCAAAGAGAAAGATAATTTAAAGCTCAAAAGAAAAGGAACCTAAGAAGAGAGCTCACTGCCTTTATTTTCTTCTTGTAACATTTTGTTTTCCACATTCAAACCTTATTTCTCTAATAGCAACAACCCAGTTGGATGCTGTTTGGATGTACTATACCTGTATGCCATACCCGTCCGTGCCTTGGTGGTTTCCTGTAGTGAGATCCCATGGACACGTAAAAACTTCTCCAGATATTTCCGCTCTGCAGATTCACTGGGCCTAGCAGGCCAGCAGCTTGCCTGAGGTTGAGTCTTGGTCACTGTTAGAGGCCGTCTGCATTTTAGAGCCAATTCGCTGGATTTGGGCAGACCCAGCTTCGGGCTGGGGATGGCTGCACAGGCGGGTTTATAGAGATGCATGTTTCAAAACCCAAGAAGACAAAGCTAGTTTCACAGAACTTCACACTAAGACTGGCTGTGATTAGCTGGGTTTATGTGCCTTCAGTGTGTTCTTAAAAGGGATCAGCTTGTTTTCTTTAGAGTCCCTTTACTATTTTTTTGTCTGTGAGCAAGCTCCTAAGTTCCAGGCAGAGCTGATCACATGTCTCTGCCAGGGCACTGGCAAAAGGAGCGGGATAGAGTCTGTTTAAACTTCCCAAAGTTAAATGTATGCAGCTACGTATCAGCCCTGGGGAAAAACTATGGGCACTTTCCCACATCTTTCTATTTAGGTTAAAGGAAATATTTTGGTAGGAGATGAGCCAAATCCCCTGTCTTCTCAGGGACCATAGGCCAGGGGCTGATTTATGGGTGAGTAATGAGACTGCTCTAAATTACCACATTATTTTATATTCAAATAATAGTTTCTACTCATGATATGGTTCATTTGCTGAAAATTCCATTAACCTTTTTGTTTTTCACATGTTGATATCAAATGGAAAAATCGACAAGGTAGTTGTACAGAGCAAAAGCCCCAAACAAATAAGATCAGCTTATGTTTGATAAATGTTTAAGAGCGAGTGTATGGTGCAAGGGGAGACATTTCAGCAAATGGTGTGCTGGAACAAAAAGCAAAACGAAGACCCAGAAATAAGCTAATTCTTGACTTAACTTCTATGTTTATACAAAAATTAACTCAAAATGTATCATGAATCTAAAAGTAAAATGTAAAACTATAAAATATGTAGGTAAAAACAGAAGAAAATCTTCAGAATGTAGAGCTAAGTGTAGAATTCTTAGACTGGACACCAAAAGCACAATCCATAAGAGGAAGTTTTAATAGAATGGATCCCATAAATACTTTTATTCTATGGAAGATCTTGCAAAAAGGAAAGTCACAAACTATAGAATAGAAGAACATATTTGCAAACTGCGTATAAACAAAGGATTATTTTCAAACACATAAAGGACTCTCAAAACTCAATTTCATGAGAAAAAGATATCTACAGATAGTTCATTATGAAGAAGATGCAAATGGCAATAGACACATGACAATATCGTTTGCCAACAGGGAAATGCAAATTGAATGCATAATCACCTATAAGGATGGCTAAAATAAAAATATTGATAACTGCAAATGCTGGCACAGGTTCAGGGGAGCATGATCACTCACAAATTGCTGCTGATGATGTGTAATGGTACAGTCACTCCAGAAAAGAGTATGGTAGCTTATTATAAAACTGAAGTTGTCAAACTTACCCATGCCCATAGCAACTGCACATTTTGATTTTCAAAAATGATATTTACACAAAAATCTACATACATAGCCTCATTATCTATAAGAGCACAAAATCAGACACTATTCAAATTTTTTCCAGTAGGTGACTATCTAAACTATGGTATGTCCATCCCATAGAAGATTACTAGGAATTTGTTAAATGAATAAACTACTGATAAGGGCAACAACTTGGATAGAATTTAATGATGTGTGAAAAAACACCAATACTCAAAGGTTATATATTATACAATTATATGATTTGTTTATATAATATTTTTCTCAGTGCTGAATTAGGACTTGAGCATTGAGCTACATCCCCAGGACTTTTTAAAATTACTTCCGTCCCTCACAGCAGCTGCTAGGCAGATGCGCTGCGGGAGCTCTGAAGGTGGCCAGCGAGGCTGTGGGAAGGATCGGAGGTGCGCTTGGAAAGTTGTTTACACACCATGAGATAGGCGCCCTCTCCTCTGTGGCCTCTGCTTCCCTTCCCCTGACTGTGGAGTGCAACCCAGGAGAGGAGGGAGGGGTGAAAAAGTCAGTATTTGTCTAATCTGTTGAATGGCAAGATTTGGATTCCATGAATTATTAGCTAGTTGTCTAAGTTCTGGCCTCATGAGACTGTTATTTTTGGAATATACCAAACACATTTATAGCATAGTTCTGTATTTTTCTTGGCTAAAGAAATCACTTGTGAAGCACAGTAGCCTAGATTTGGGAGCATGTTCCGGTCATCTAAAAATGATTTTGTCTGGACCTGAAAGCTGAGGCTGGAACTGGAGGGGCCAGCAGGGTGGGGCTGTGAAATTGGACCAGGGTACAAGACCACAGTTCAGCCCCTTTTTCCTTATCCTGGTCATTGATGGGGACTTTTCCTTCCCACAGTTTTCCATCCGTCTGCTCACGGGCTCTGTGCAGATGATGTCAGGAGGCATCTGTGTCCGTCCCGTTGGGAATGATCCAGAAGGACTGTCCCTCCTGCCACTGCTGTCTTTCCCTCATCTTTGTCAGAGCTGCACTGGGGTCTGACTTAGTGCACTGAAATTGCAGTTAAGTGTGTCTATGTCCCATCAACAAAGCACAGGGAATAAAACATTTGCTTTTGTTCTTGAAGTTGCCCTTGCGTAGAGGAGACTAGAGAGACCTGTGAGGATTACAAAGCAATGCAATATGAGCCAGGTGAAAGGCTAGCAGGGAGGAGACATCCCGAACCCAGTGCAGAGAGGAGCAGGCCATGCAAAACAATAACAATACTGTTCGCAGGAAATGTAAGGTGTCTAGTATGCCTTGTGCCTGGACGTCCCCTCAAAGTCTCATGTGGTCATAGGTGGGACGTTTTTGGAGGTGTTGGATCCAGAGTGTGTGACACTGGAATTGATTCATGATGCTGGAATTGATTCATGATGCAATGCTAGGATCAAGGGCACTAGGATTCAGAGGGTGAGTGTATCCATCCCAAGTAGCCTGGATAGGGCAAAAGTGGCAGAAAGATGTTGTTAAGGTCCCTTGTCACTTTTGCTGTTTTCTGCCTTCCATGAGCTGTTCTTTGCCAAGACATGCTGCCTTGGAGTCGGCCAATTATGGACTGAAACCTCTAAAAGCAGTGAGCTAAATAAACCTCTCCCCCTTTAACTTTCGGCTGGAGGTATTTTTGTCTCAGTGATGAGAAAAGTAACTAAGATAGAGTGGCAGGCGCAGAATAGCTCTTTCAGAAGTTTGCAATCAGGCAGAAAGTCTAAACTTGAACACCTCTGTCTTGGCTACTTTTCTCTCATCGCTGAAATAAAATACCTAAGGCCTAGAATTAAGGGGGGAAAGGTTTATTTAGCTCAGAGTTTGTGGAGGTTTCAGTCCATAATCAGCTGGCGGCACGGCGGGGTGGAATGGCACAGGGGCAACAGTTCAAGGGAGCAGAAAACAGCAAAAGCAGCAAGGGCAAAAGCGGGGAGAAGAAGCCTCGTTCCCTCTCTTAGTTTTTACACGGGCTATGGAGACACCATCTCCCAGCTCCCTGGCACTGGCTCAGGATATTTACAAAGTGAGGCCCTGGCCCTTGCTGAGTCACTTAGTGAACCTTCTAAACTTCTTAAACTGACACAGTGCATTAATCATTACAACCTGCCTTTATGTTCTTCTGCACTTCTCTATGTAATCCTCCTCACCTCCTTTTAGGTCACATTTTTTTTTCTAGGAATGGGATGAAATAGTCTCATTAGGAAGGAGAGGGGAAAATATTGCAGTGGATGGGATTATGGCCTGAGACAAAGACCCCTGTGTGAAGCCAGACTCAGCTCCTCTCCCTGACTCCTTAAGGTAGTATCTTCACTCAGTCTCATTTTACCTGTTTTTCTTTTCCCTACTGCTTACATATTATACCACGTTGCATGACAGGAAAACATAACCTGCTCCCAGTGTGTGATGTGTTGTATTTATTTTTATTTTTGTCTTTTGGAGCTGAGGTCTCACTACACAGCTCAAGCTGGGCTGAACTCACTTTGTAGCCCAGGCTGGCCTTGAACTCACAGCAGTCCTCCTTCTTCTGCCTAAATGCTGGCATTACAGGACTGAGTGCACCACCATGCCTGGCCTGCTGGGTCATATTTATAATACATGGATAAATGCATTATAGTCTTGCTTTAGAAAAAACAGGGCATGCTTATGGGTGCCTAGCTCTCTTCTTGGTCTTGTAAAGGACTTAAGGAAGGGCCAGCCCAGAGGCTCTCACTGGTGGTCTGCTTTGTCCCTCACTGATCCACACCCACAACCTGAAAGCATGTCTGAGTACAGCTTGGGTAGTTAAAAATGCTCCTCATGACTTGAGACCTCTCTTGGTCTTTCTGCAAAAGCTCCCCAAAGATGTCAAAATGCAAGCTGCAATCTAAAGCTAAGGCAAAGAAAGGACCAAGGGGACTGATGTGCACACTGCACCACATGACCAGAAAAACTTCCCAAATGCAACTGCTGGGAGCACAGAGTGTGGTGGAGAAAAGGTTGGTGGTGAGGAAGTGAAGGGTGGGAGAGGAGATCTCAGGGCCTCTACTTTGGTTTTAGAGATTCTTTTGGGGGATCGAACTGTGACACAACACATGTGAAATCAGTACCTCTGTTATGCTTCCAGGTTGCTGATGACTCAGTCCCTCTTCATTCTGGTCTCTGCTGGCCTGGCTCAGAACTCTTCCAGAGAGGGAGTGGAATATGGTAAAAAGAGCATGAGTCATGAGATCAGAAAGACGTGGATTCAAATCCTGTCCCACTCTAGAGTAGTGAGTTACGGAGAACTTTCCAAGTCCTAGTTTCTTCCTCTGGGTCATATACTTCACTATATTACCAATACAGTCATTGTAAATTTTTAAAAATATAGTGCATTTCATGTACCTAGCACAAAATAAATAAATGGTGATGGTTAGAACCCACAATGCTGCCAGAGTCATTGCTTTGTACAAACCCTAGGATGGCCATCCAGACTGCAACCTATGTGAACTGTGCCCCGGGTATTGTGCAATACACAACATATGCAGCTGTGTGTGGCAGACCAGGACAGATGTAACAAAACAATCAACAGTTTTCATGGGACTTCAGAGCGACAGGTTGCTTGTCTACACAATGGATGTGAATGGCTTTTACATATGACTTTCTCCTTTCTAAAGTGAAGTGAAGGATTATCTTAATAAGGTTGGCTTGCTCTTCATTTGACAAGACATACTTCCACCACTCTTTAAGCGCCTATCAGAAAGCAGGCTTGGAAACTGCAAAGAACTCCACAGATCCATGGTCACTGGTTTCATGAGCTCACCCATCTTCTTCCACACATTATCCTTACAGGGCCTGGAACTTGTGTGAGACAAGATGAGGAGTCTGGAACACAGAGTAGCAACAAAAAAGAAAATCTCAGCGATAAAAGCAAAGGGCTTAAAATGTACGGTTTTAGTTTTGTGATCCACTGCACTGGTGGAGAGGTCCCAAGGGGATTAGCCTATCCAGACCAGGCTGCCACTTTGTCATCTTCTGGATGCTGAAGATTAATCTAAAAAACCTAGCAGGAAAAGAAATCATAGAAATGAACTGATTCAATTCATTTGCTTTGCAGATACGAAAAAAAATCTAGGTAAATTGGCAATAGTAGGCAGTTTGTTGTTGCAAGGACTGGGATGAAACACAAGTTTCCAGGACTGAGACCTCAGAGGTCAGAGGTGCATCTGGACTTTCATCCTTGGCCAACAATATTCTATTGATGTGACTTGAGGGCTTTTTGACTTCTTAGTTTTTTCCTCTGTGGGAAAAATGTGGAAACAGTGCTGCCCCCATAAAGCTAAATCATTTTGTAGGTTTTATAACCCCAAATACACCAGGCTGCCTCTTGAAATGCCATTTCTGTGTGTAACTTTATAAATATACGTGGACCAAAGTTCCAGGCAATACTGTTGAAGAAGTGATCTGCTGAAAGGCCAGCATTCTTCTATGGAACACAAATAAATAGTCCCCTTTGCTAACTTGTGATAGAGTACTCTCATTGACTCAGAAATGTATAAAATCTAAAATGCCAAAGTCCTATCAACATTTTGAAAAATTGTATTCTACATGGCTTGCTTTCCTAAAATCTCTGAGGATTATCACAAGATAAACATCAGCTTGAAGCAATTTCAGCCTCTGCCATTTCCCTTCACAGATTCAAAGGTTAGGTAAAATACAGTAAGAGCTGAATTTTTCAGAGGTCTTTTTAGTAGCCTTGCTAGACAGAACACAACCAAGAATCAACAAATGAACAAAAAGATACCACAAAGCCTGTATTTCATACCTCTTGGGAGAGCAACTTGATTCTAACCAATTGGTCTTTCTTTGTTAGATTTTGAGCAAGGCTGATTTTCTTATTGCCTATTCTTCAACACAGTAAAGATAGCAAATTAGATGAAAAGTGCTATTAGAGTCAAGCCTCCTGACAGCAGAAAGAAAATCCTGTGGCAAGTGAGCATATAGAGAGAATAGTGGGGGATCTGGAAGCCAGAAGCAATTTTCTGAGCAGGCCTTTGATTTTTCAAGGCAGATCATGGTATATGCCTTAATAGTCCCCGAAGACATTTTAATGTAGCACAATGGTTGACATTTAATGAGATAAACTAGAGTTGTCAAATGTTCCTTCAGGTTTAAAAGGTTAAAATAAAGCCTTGACACTTAGAAAGTTTCAGGCATTGGGAAAAATCATTTGGGTGACAATGTTGGATCAATGCAGACTAACTGTGAGTGTTTTCTACATTTAGAAATATTACAGTACTTGTCCTTGTGAACTTTAACCCAGTTTACAGCAACTGGGTGGTTTAGCAAACTCTTAGCCTAAAAAAAGACCAACCTTTTTCTTGGGTCACAGACCCCCTCCACTCCCTCATTCGGCCTACCTGGCTTCCCATATCCCCATGGAAGTCCAGGTAAAAAGATGTCTTTCATGTGTATTTTTGCTCACACTTCTCTGTGCCTCTGCCTCCTGCCACCAACAATTACCCCATATTTCTATTCACATTTCCATACAGTTTCCATTCATGTTATTCATGTTTCTAATACCACCAATATCACTGTCACGCAGTGTTGTCTTTCCTGAAAGGCTATAAGATTATTTAGAGCAAGAAGCCCTGGTATATCTCCCATCTACTTCCTAGGGGCACAGCAGGTGACTCACGACCCCACCATTACAGTCTGAGTCTCCACCCTCTGTGCACCCAGTGCAGACAGGAGATCCTCACTCAGAAGGCCCAGGAACTGCTAACACCAGGGTTCCCATTTGGGACCTCCCTGCATGTTCCCTGGGCCACTGGAGGTACTAGAGCAGGGGGTCCACAAACTGCTAGCACCACAGGTCTGGGCTTTACTTGCACCCTGACTTTCTGGAGGTCACAGACACAGGCAGTCATGATCACTGCCAATGCAGCCCACATTTGGCTTCTGTGCACACCCTGAGCTGCCTGGAGACACAGAATCAGGTGGTCCACAAACTCTTCAACCTGCAATTTGTGTCTGGGCTCTGCCTACGCCTGAACTGCCTGGGGACACAGGACCACTGATCTGTGATTGTGCCACCACTGCAGCCTGTGCCTGGGTCATACACGTGCCCTGAGCTGCATGGGGACACTGGATCAGACAGTCTGCCATCAACTGACATCACAGTTTGTGTCTGAGACATCTGCTGGAAGAACCCAAACTAAGCACTGCATCCCAGCAGACAAAGAGGGGCAATCTAGACCACCAGGACAACTAGGGACACTAGTGACCTTTGCTGAGCTGCCAGAAAAGAAGGAGACTGGGTGTTTTGCATCCAGCATCAAACATGACAAGACAAAGCATGAAAACACAACCTGAGAATTCCACCCCACTCAGAACAAGTCCAGGAGACATTGTCATAGGAGAACTTGGTAAATGCACACCTGAAATTGCTGAAATGATTGCAATGGAAGTAAACAAACAACTCTATCAGGCCATAGAAGAGATTGGATCAGAAATAATCTCTCAGGCAAGAAATGAAATGATAATGATAATGAAAAAATTGCATGACACATCTAGAGAAGAAATATATAAAAAAATAGATGAACATAGGCAAAAGATGAAAATGTTACATGAACAACATAAAAATGAGCTAGAACACATGAAACAGACTCAAAGAGATTTCCAGGATATCACAACTTCCACTGAAAGCTTGCAAAACTGCTTGAATGAAGCCAAAGACAGAATTTCAAATCTTGAAGACAGCATGGCAGCTAGCGATAGTGAAACAAAGGATCTCTTAAAATTAAAAAGGATCCAGGAAAAATCAATTCAACAGCTGAAGACAAGGCAAAGAGAAATAATGTCAGACTGATAGGAGTCAATGAAACAGCAGGAGGCGAGACAAATGACATAGAAAGAATATTTCAGAAATAATAGCAGAAAATTTCCCAAGAATGGAAACAGAAAATGAGATACAGTTAATGAGACATATAGAACTCCAACTAGTCATAACCATGATAAAACTACACCCAGACATATAATAATCAAGACCACAGGTCTCCAGCAAAAGAATATAATATTAAAAGCTGCTAGAGAAAAGAAACAGACCTATGAAGGAAAACCCATCAGAATCATGGCAGACTTCTCAACACAAACCATACAGTTGAGAAAAGCTTAGAGTGAAGTATTACAGGTCCTAAGACAAAACAGCTTCCAACCAAGATTGATGTATCCTGCCAAATTATCCTTTAAATTTAACAGAGAAATAAAATATTTCCATGACAAAGAGCAACTGAAGAACTTTGTGAGTACCAAACCATCCTTACAAAGAGTACTAAAAGATATTTTAGACAGAGAAAAATGACCACAATTTTAAGAACAACAATAGGAAAGAACCCTTAAGCTGAGCAAGCAATTAAACATGTAGAAAAAGTAGGAAACCACCAGCAAGTAAATAACATGACAATGAAGCCAACACATATCAGCTATAATCATAAATGTAAATGGCCTCAATTCACCAGTTAGAAGAAACAGACTGGTAGAGTGGATTATGAAGCAAAATCAAACAATATTCTGTACACAAGAAACACATTTTACTCAAAAGGAAATCCATACACTGAAAGTCAAAGGATGGGAAACAATTCTCCATGCAAGAAGAACCCAGAAAAAAGCAGGAGTAGCTATTATGTTGCAGACAATGTAAACTTCAAACCAAGAACAATCAAAGAGATAAAGAAGGCCATTACATACTTGTTAGGAGAAAACTGCAAGGGGAAGAGAGAACAATCATAAACATGTATGCACCAAATATCAGAGCACCAAACTATATAAGACAAATCTTAACAGACATGGAAACTCAAATAATTAATAACACTATTGTAATAGGGAACTTCAACACCCCTTTGACACAAAGAAATAGGTCAACTGGACAAAAAATCAGCGAAGAAATAACACATCTAAACCAAATCTTTGAACAAATGGACTTTGTAGATGTATACAGAGTGTTCCACCCCACATCAGAATACACATTTTTCTCAGCTGCACATGGGACTTTCCTAAAATAGACCACCTTCTATCCCATAGAGCATACCTATCTAAATGCGAAAGCATTGAAATTATCCCATGCATATTATCTGACCACAGTGCAATGAAATTGGAAAATAATGACAAAAGAACTCCAAAAACTTCATAAGCACTTGGAAATTAAATAATACCTCCTGAACAACCAATTATCACAGAAGAAATTAAAGAAGGAATTAAAAAATACCTACAAACAAACAAAAATGTAGATACAACTTACTGGAATCTGTGGGATGTAATGAAAGCAGTCCTCAGAGGGAAATTTATAGCACTGAACTCACAGATAAGGAAAAGAGAAAGAGAACAAATAAATAGCCTAATGCTGTACATCAAACTTTTAGAAAAAGAAGAAGCCAAACCCAAAGTCCAAAGAAAGGAGGAGAGTATAAAGATCAGGGCAGAAACTAATGCAACTGAGACAAAGAAAACCCTACAAAAAATAAATGAATCAGAGTTGGTTATTTGAAAGAATAAATAAAATTGAGAAACCCCTAGCCAACCTTATCAAAAAAAGGAAAAAAAAAACTCATATTCATGAAATAAGTAATGAAAAGGATGAAATCACTACAGATCCCACAGAAATTCAAAAGATCATTAATACTTACTTTGAAAATCTTTACTCCCATAGGGTAGAAAACTCAGAAGAAATGGACAGATTCCTAGAAATATATGAATTACCAAAGTTGAATCAAGAAGATTTAAATTTCTGAACAACCCAATATCAATTAATGAGACTGAAAACATGATTAAAAGCTTACTGACAAAGAAAAGCCCAGGCCCTGATGGATTCACAGCAGAATTTTACAAGAAATTCACACAAGATTTAATACCAATGCTCCTCAAACTCTTCAATGAAATTGAAAAGGAAGCAATTCTCCCTAACTCATTTTCGGAGGCAAGTATTATACTGATATGAAAGCCAGAGAAAGACCCAACCAAGAAAGCAAACTAGAGACCAATCTTCCTAATGAATATGATGCAAAGATACTCAATAAAATACTAGCAAATAGAATGCAGCAAATCATCAAGAAAATCATACACCATGACCAAGTTGGATTCATTGCAGGAATGCAGGGATGATTCAACATTTGCAAATCAATTAATGTTACACATCATATCAATAGAGCCAAAGACAAAATCCACATGATCATCTCAATAGATGCAGAAAAAGCTTTCAACAAAGTCTAACACTCATTCATGATTAAAAAAAAAAAACCCTACAGAAAATACGAAATAGATAGTCTTTACCTCAATCTGATCAAAGGCACCTATGACAATCCAACAGCCAACATCATACTAAATAGACAAAAACTGAAAGCTTTTACTTCAAAATCGGGAACAAGACAACGATGTCCACTGTCACCACTACTATTCAATATAGTTCTGGAAGTATTAGCCAGAGCAATTAGACAAGAGAGAGAAATAAAAGGAATAAGGGTAGGAATGGAAGAAGTAAAATTATCACTATTTGCAGATGATATGATACTTTATGTGGAAGACCCCGAAAACTCCACAAGAAAACTCCTTCAATTAAATGACAAATTCAGCAGCATAGCTGGATACAATGCCAACACTCAAAAATCAATAGCATTCCTATACACAAAGAAAATCAGACTGAGAGAGACACTAAAGAAACCATACCTCTCACAATAGCATCCAAGAAATTGAAATATTTAGGAGTCAATCTAACAAAAGAGGTAGAACATCTATTCAATGAAAACTACAGTATTCTGAACAAAGAGATCAAAGAGTATTTCAATAAATAGAAAAACATCCCTTGCTTATGGATAGGAAGAGCCAACATTGTGAAGGTGGCTATACTACCAAAATTGTTGTACAGATTCAATACAATTCCCATTAAACTACCATCAGAATACCTCACAGATCAGAGAAAACATTCCTAAAATTCATCTGGAATCAGAAGAGACCCAGAATAGCAAAAGTAATCCTGGGTAACAAAGATAAGTCAGGTGGAATCACAATCCCTGACCTGAAATTATACTACAAAGCCACTGTAATAAAATCAACATGGTACTGGCTAACAAACAGACCAGAGGATCAGTGGAACAGACTAGAAGATGCAGTCACAATCACAAACACACTCAGCCATCTAAACTTTGACAAAGGGATCAAACAAACTCACTGGAAGAAAGACAGCCTCTTTAGTAAATAGTGCTGGAAAAATTGGCTTGCCACTTGCCAAAGACTGAAAATAGACCCAAGTCTATCACCATGCACCAAACTCAAGTCAAATGGATCACAGATCTCAATATTAAAACAGAAACACAAAATCTATTAGAAGAGAAAGTAAGTAAAAATCTTGAAGACATAGGGGTAAGTAGAAAGTTCATGAACAAAAACTAAACCACATGGGAAATACTTCAAAGAATCAACAACTGGGACCTCATCCTACTGAAAAGTTTCTGCACATCTAAAGAAGTCACCAGCAGAGTAAAAAGGAAACCCACAAGTTGGGAAAAAATTTTAGCTGACTGCCCCTTGGACAAAGGTCTTCTACCTAGAACATATAAAGAATTAAAAACATCAGCCCCCCCCCCAGTTCAAAGACCCAATCTAAAAATGGGCATCTGAGATGAATGCACACTTCTCAGATAAAGAAGTACAAATGGCAAATAAATACAGGAGAAAATGTTCAACATCATTAGTCATTCAAGAAATGCAAATTAAAACAACATTGAGATTTCATCTCGCCCCAGTAAGAATGGCTATCATTACGAAATCAACCAACAACAAATGCTGGTGAGACTGTGGAGAAATAGGAACTCTCCTCCACTGCTGGTGGGAATGCAGATTGGTGAAATCACTGTGGAAATCAGTTTGGAGATTCCTCAGCAAACTAGGTCTGGAGGTCCCATTCAACACAACCATTTCCCTTCTGGGCATTTTCTCAGAAGATCTGAAAACATCATATCACAATGATATATGTGCACCCATGTTTATAGCAGTGCAATTTGTAATTGCTTAATTGTGGAAACAACCTAAATGTGCATCCACTAAGGAATGGATAAAAGAATTGTGGTACTTTAATATAATGGAATGTTACTCAGCTGTGAAGAAAGATAAACTCGAGGCTCTTACACATAAATGGTCACAACTAAAGACCATACTCATAAGAGAAATAAACAAGACCTCCATGTGTAAGCAAATTTTTTTCTCACTAGTATAAGAATCTGAATGGATGAATGAAAATTAGGAGGTATGACAGACATTGTGAAATGAAAGAAACATGCTCAAATGTAAAGAGCAACTGGAGTGAGGGAAAAGAGAAAGGGAAATTATGTATGTATGTATATACAGGATAGCTAACATAGTTGTACTACTGACTTCTATCATTTTACAGAAAGAACAGTTAATGATTAATTATTTGATCAATCTTGCATGTCTCTACTTGTTTTCCTGAGAAACCACTTTGAAGATATCAATATGCAATCCAACAACCATTGATAATTTCCTGCCGTTTTGTCTCTATCTCTGTATTGCTTGTATTGTTCTTATGCTATTTTGTACATGGATGTCTGTTTGTTAATATGTTTTCCTTATTTTATTTTTAAAATAAATTTTTAAAAAAGAAGCCCTGGCTACTTAATCCTGTATTCCTAGAACTAGAACATGATAGACAACCATAAACCTCCTCAATTAATCCTGTTTAATTTTCTAGTTTGGTCGCTAGAAATTATTTCAATATTATGGCAGTAAAAGAGTATCCTTAAATTTAAATGCATTTGTCCTCTTTCTTAACTAATTCTGAATGTTGACTTCATTAGATGTTAACTGAAAATACTTTAAAAGCACATTTCAACTTATTTGTCATTTCTTTTGGATAAATGACCATCTGTAATGTAAAATATTCCAGTTTTAAGCTTTTAAAATGTTGTTCAACAAGCAACTGGTGTTTCATTAGTCACATCTTTTAAATTACTAAGCTCAGAAACTGTGAGATGCTCTTTCCAACACAACCTGCTTGTGGAATTGTTTATGCTGCCTGATGACGCCTTAGCCTCAGAGGTAATTAAATAATTCAACAACCATTTTGGACAGCTTGTTCCATCCTCAGTGTTATTGCTGTAATCAAATTAATTATGAATCTTAAGCTACAAAATGCACTTGGATTTTGAGTTTTTTTAAGTGAAGTATTTCAACTGGGAGACATTTGTATAATTACGTAAAGCCCCTCAAACACAAATTCTAATTTTCTTAGCCAATTATTTCCCAAATTCTTTACTGTTGTGCACGTCTTGATGGAAGGTAGTGGCCACAGGAGGGATGGAGAACCTCATTAAGGATATGCACTTTTACTTCATGGTATTACATGCAAGACCAGACTGTATGCTTCATCTGGGAATAGAGTAGCTGACCTGTATGACATCAAGGACCCTGTAGGTACATTATTTAGAAACAGGGATAATGAACATCATTTGGATAAATACACTGTTGCAGAAGCTCCTCTTTTTTATTTTATTTTTTTTGAGACAAGATCTTGCTATATTGACCAGACTGGTCTCAAGCGAACACACTGCCCAACCAGCAGCTGGGATAACAGCGAGCACCATTGTACCTGGCTTAGAAGTTCCTCTTAAAAGCACAGCTTACCAGTTCTGAAATAACAGGCTGGATTGGTAAGCTCTCCCAGCTGTCAACAAGTGCCATCTGACCTCTGTTTCCATGTGCCTGATCCTGCCTTAAGAGATATCAGCTCCTGTCCTGGCGCCAGGGCTTGCGGCTGTTATCATGGAAAGGGTGACCTACAGCACTGTGGCGGCTCCGTCTCACAACTGGAGCAGGAGGAAGGTGACTGTGAGCTTCAGGAAGCCTCATCCAGCCTGAAGCAATTATTAGGGCAATGAGGAAAACTTTGAGAAATTGCAAACAAGAGCTTAGTGTCTGTGGATTGACGTGGGAAGGCTGTTTAGTTCATCAGTGTCCCATGTCCCTGCCAGGTTGGTATCAGGTCACCAAGGACAGGCTTCTGAAGTGTCATCAGGCTTCTCAATGAAACAGGAAAATTGAGATCCAAGTAGAGAAGCCAAAAGAGAATGACCCATCCCATGGCTAAGGAAAGGGTAGTCAGCAGGTCCAGCTTGGAATGAAAGGAAGACATAACACCAAAACTAGAGAATGTCTTGGCCTCTCTGTTACAGGAAATAGCCAAATCACCCTAGTGCTACCTTTACCATGTCCCAACCACTGCCTGGCAGCAGCGACTAGTCAGATGTTCATCACGCCCATCTCCCATCTCTCTTCCTGGACACTCATGTGGACTACAATTCCCAGTCTCCCTTGAGGTAAAGTGTGGTCATGTCAGTGAATTCAAGCCAATATTATTTCTACTCACAGATGCTATTTATAGGCCTGGCCCATAAAATGATCCTCCATGGGACCCTCCAACCCTCTTTCTCTCTCTCCCTCCCTTTCTCCCTCCTGCCCATACACCCTCTGGACACACGCACATCCTGCAAAGGCCAGAGAACTCCTGCACTTAAGAAGCAAAATTTGATAGGCTCTGGAAACTAACGGAAAGCATCCCAAGGGAGAGGGAGTCTGCAAATCTCTGGCGCCAGGGCTCCCGAAGCCATGCACCTCTCCCAAAGGTTTCAGGTTCTGAGATATGGTGAGCCCTGAAGCCCAAACTGGGTGGACACTTTGACGGTGTCTGGGGTGCAGCTTGCACTCAGGGCTCCCTTGCTATCTGCTTGGATTTTGCTCTCTTCCCGCCAGCTGGTCCATTAAAGAACTTAGAATCTACCTGGAAAGAGCAACACGCTCACGTTCACCAAGGGGCACAGTGGTGGTTTTCAGAGCTTCTCAGATGTTCATCCCCGAGCCTATAGAGAAAGAAGCTGTGAGCAACAGGTAGACGGAGGTTTGAGAGATATGTGCTGCCTTCGCACTCACAACCTGCTCACTGCCCCAACCTCAATGTCCTTGTCTGAAAACTCAGAATAATATCCACCCGGCCCTTTGTAAGGCGAGGGTCTGCATCAGTACTATATGCGCTCAGCCTGGTACAGGATCAGTGCCTAACACACATTAGGTACAGGATCAACGACGAGTTCTGTGATAGCCAAAGAAATGAGTACAGCAATGGCTCGGGTAGGCGGGCCCCTCTTCAGGTCTTGGTGCCTCTCTGGTGACTACCCTGGGGACCGCACTTTCAACACGTGAATCCTTGCAGGACACAGCCACACCTTCAAATTCCAGCATGGAGCGGCACACTTTGGAGGGAGGAAGAGGCCATAACCCAAGGAAAACAGATGCTTCTAGAATTTTTTTTTTTGAGACAGCATCTCACTATGCAGTTTAGGCTAGCCTTGAACCCACTGCAGATTCCAGCCTGGCTTTATGTTCACAGTGTTCTTTCTGCCTCAGCCTGCTGAGTGCTGGGCTTGCAGGCATGTGCCACCATGTCTGGCTATCTTCTAGAATCTTGAAGAGGAAAGAAAACAGATTTTCCACTGAAGCCTCCAGCAGAAATGCAGCCCTGATGACATAAAATGCATTTCAGATTTCTGGCCACTGAGATAATCAATGTGTACTGTGTCATGCCACTAAATGTATGATAATCTGTTATAGCATCTATTAGTATTTACCATGAAGAACCAAAACTGATTCAGAAGTGGAAAGAAAATCACCAGAAACACACAAACAAACCCACCCTGAATACTCTCCCTCCCCTGTCTTTTGGATTGATGTTAATTCTCAACTCGGATCTAGTTTAGTTAACAAAGTATGAAAATGACAAAACTTCCATCAGGTAGGGACCCACCTGGGTGGACTCTTTCCCCTCCTGATTAGATTTGTATGAGTAAGAAATAAACATTCTTATGACAAATTTTTGAGGTGTTGAGATTACCTTTAAGAAAATCAATGGGCTTCCTTGTAAAGGCATTTCCCTACAGCCTAGCCATGGTCAGCCTACAGGATCCCTTCCTGCACTGGGAGCAAGGGCTGGCTACCGGGAGAGGAGCCAAGTTTAATATTCTAGTGACTGAAAAAATATTTGGAAAGATTGTCTTTGATATTAGTTTCCAATGTGTATATCAGTGCAAACAAAAGTCCCCTTTTCTCTTGTATTAAAGCAGACATTTTTTTCTAACACTGGAAGATTGACTTCTGATGATATTTCATATACCTGGAGGAGGAAACATCGTGTCCACTGTCATCTGGAGAGAAATGTGAGCAATTTCTCCTCATAACTCTTCCGTTTCTTTCTCCCGCAGAGCAAAGACACATAATACAATAGCAAAACTCTGGCAGGACATTCCCACAGGCTACTTGTTGACAACAACCAGCTAGAAAGGAAAGCCCGGGGCAACCATTGCTGTCTAACCTTTCAGAGCTTGGGTGAGAGGGCAATGGCCCAAGACTGGCTCAAATCTAACTTCTAAATTGAATTAAAGTCATCTAACAGAAGAAGCTCCCTGAGCCTCTGTGTTTATACCATCTCTTTGACAGAAAAACTTGAGCAAGAGAACCCTAAAGAAATATTAAAACCACAGGCCACTCTATGGCACAGTCCTTCATGATCCATCTGAATGGCTTCTTCCACATCAGAGCCACTTCCCAGCACCTCTAGCCCCTGCCAGCCATACACAGAGCAAGAAGCAGAAGCCTCAGCATGGAGGGGAACACAGGACTCCCGCAGCCCACACTCAGGACCCTCACAGGGCTGTGCAAAATGAATGTGAAATGACAAAACTACTCATCAGGGGTGTGAAATCAACCCAAACCAGGGAGAGCCCTTCTGTGGAGGTCCGAGGTGACATCTGACCGTCCAGATTCTAGAGAGATTCTTCAGGTACTAGCTCTGGCACTTAATTTCTGGCTGACCTTCAGCAGGGTCTTTTGTGAGACTCAGCTTCCTTTTGTAAAGTAGAGATAAGAAAAATAGGCATCTATGCACATGGGCCATTTGGAAGAATTTGGTTAAATTAATACAAGGAAGTACCAATGCTCAACAAATATTCAATTAATAGTTACTGATACCAGGAGGAAAAAAGACGGATGCCATAATCTACAGTCAACTCAGCCAAGAAGCTCCGCTCAGATCTAAGTGAAGTGTGGTTGTGCCTACATAGTTTAAGAGCAACCATGCTCTCAAGCCTCGTCCTAGGCCAAACCGGAACCGATGTCCCAAAGCAGAAGGCAATAAAAACTATATACTGGCAAACACAGAGGGAGTGGTTTACAGTGGTGTTTTCACGTATACTTTAAAGCCAATGTTTAAAATACAGTGGCACCTCAGTTAAAGAATGTAATTTTTTCCATGATTCTGGTCACAAACTGAATTGGTCATGAAACCAAATCAAACTTCCCCAGAAGGTCAACATTGAAACTAACCATTGAATTTGATTCAAGAGCAAAGACGCACAACGTCTCCAATTGGCTGATACAAAAACTGTGTAACTGCATAAAGTATAATAAAAGAAAACTGAGCTGTGTAAAAGTAAAACTAAGCTCTATAAAGGTAAATTTTGAAGTCACAGCATGATGTCACCCACCCCTGAAAAGCAGAATATTCTGTTCAAAGTGGCAGCACTAGAAAAGCGGAACTTTCACAGGCAAAAGGATAGCAGAGGTAACCTGGAACACACTTGAGCATATTCAGCAGAGAGGTGGCTTGTGAAATATTCCATCCCCTGAATGAGGAAAGCGAAAAATAATTAGCAGCAGACAAAAAATGGACAGGACCATACTTGACTCCAAAGGGTTTGGCTGTGTGTAACAAGCTGCAGGGGTCACTGTATGGATTAGACAGAGTGAACACACTGCACCCAGCACTGAAGGCAGGGTGTCCCACGGGTGCTCAGTGACCATGAAGGTGATGAAATAGTCATTTGTGTGTCACCTTCAGGGTTTTTGTCAGGCCTAAGTCCCATTCCTATGTGTAGTTAATAAATGTTTCCTTCTACATTGACTCACTTATTCTGAAACTTAAACTTGCCCTCTGCTGTAATTGTTTTGGATTCATAGGTCTGAGGTGCTAATTGTAAATTTCCACCTAATGTTCATGAAAACAAATATAAAGCCATTGAGATACTTAACGCCAACACGTCCCTACAAAATCATCTCGGGTATAACTATGGTTTCGCAGCCTGAGAAACCCTGAAACCACATAAAGAGCTCAGAACAAGGCATAAAAAGACCAGGGTGGAAGCTTGAATGATCACACAGGTGCCTGCCTGAAGTGCGCTCCTCATAGAAAAGCTGGAGCTAAGAGCACCTGCTTTATGCTGTGTGAAGAAAGTGAGATAATGCACGTGTTAACATTTCACAAACGGGGCCACTCCAAATCCCAGGTAATGCATGACTCTGTCTCCTTCCAAGAAAACATTTTTTAAAATCAAATATATTTGATATTATCATGGTATTCAACCAATCACTACAATAACTTGGGAACGTAAGCAAAACTTTTCTACTACTTCTATAACCTCCAAAGAAAGCATCTCCTCATTCCCTTTTCCCTGCATAGTTAGCATAATTTCTTGAGTTCTATAAACACTGATGAGCAGGAAACGATACTCTGCCCCTTCTTTCCCTTGGCATAGAACATTGCACCACCTAGGTGCAAGCTCCACGGGTCGTGTAGTCTCCTCATTTTACTAAGGAGCTTCTGTGTTCTGGAGAACTTTTAAAATCTTGCTCACGGTCTCAGAAAAACAGAATTCAGATTATGGTTCCAAGTGCCTTAGCCACTGCTTCTCCCAGTATGATGTGAGCCTGCTCCACAGAAAGGCAACACTTCCGGGGAAGAAACCTCAGACTTGCTGTGTTCTATTTGACCCACTAATATCCAGTTAGGAAAGCAACCCAAACAACTAGGTAGTGTGTACTACCTTCAAAGAACCCACAGTCCTTCAAAAGGAAATACACTCTTGCACAAGCATGCGCGCGTGCACGCGCGCGCACACACACACACACACACACACACACACACACACACATTGCCCCAAATCTGAAATATAAAATTGAGAAACCACCTCAGCTTTCCTGGGAAAGTGAAAGCACTGTACCAGAAGTGCAGATTGAGATAAGTCTTCTTTCTGTGGGGCTGGGAGTCCCTGTCCAGGAATTTCCATGCTAGATAGTTGCAGGGAAATGACAGCCTCGTGGTCCTTAAAGAACATTATCACAACGTTTAGAGACTCCCTCACCCTCCCAGTAGGCTGCTGCTGGGCTGCTGGGAAGGTGGCTCCCTAAATCCTGTCCTGCTGAGGCTAAGCCCCTCACTCTTTGCCCAATCCCTTAGGGTCTAAGAGTTACCCCAACATCCAAACAAAAACCAGTGAGCTAGGAAGCACCTTCTTGCTTATGGCAAAAATCATAGGAAACCACACAAAAATATCCTCATAGTCCATCTCTAAAATATATTTCTATGCACCTTGTCCTATAAACAAGCCTCGTGGGAAATGTGACTGCTCTAAGGAATATGTCTTATCTTTTAGGAAATAAAGAGCTTCCTTTACAGCCACTCACCGATGTGATCCATTACATTTTAGGTTAGTAGCAAAGGAGGAGTAAGACGGGGGAAAAACTAATTCTTTAACCAACGCCAGACGTTTCCCAAGGTATGACTGAAAACTACAATAAATATTGATTCTTTTTTTCCTTGACTTTATTACAGTAAAAGACACATAACCATCAACCCCCCACAAAGCCTCCCCCTTGTTTAAACACACTCGTGTCACTCTCTGAAGCACTTCCGAAAGTCCTGTTTCATGGATGCCCGGATGTTTACCTCACCAAACGTTTGTCTTTCAGAACCGGAAGTTGCACAAAGACAGAGCCGATGAACAAAGCGGGTGAGGACGCGCTGTGAGGCTTTAGAAGCCCGCGTTTCCAGGGGGCGGCACCTGGCAGAGGCAGGCACAGTATTTTTTATCACATCTGGTAAAAAGGATTCCCAGAACTGCTTCAGAAAGAGGTAAGGGTGATGGAATAAGGGTGCCCAAAGGGAGGGAGCGTTAAGATTAACGTTAAGGTTAACGCCAATGTGTCTCTCATTGTAACAATTTTTAAAATTTGGACATTGACTTTTTCATCATGCCTGGTGGTACCCTCACAAAAGACCTATTTACGAAGTATTCTTATACCTGTTTACGAAATCAGAGTGAATACGATCCATAAAAGGGAAATATCTTTCATTCTGGTGGTTCCAAACGTAGTCTCATGATCACAACAAGGGTATGGACGAGGCGCATGGCCTTTGCAGCACACTGTGTCGAGCCCTGTTCTCTGTGTGTTACTTATGTCATGTGATTCCCTAACAACTCCACGGCGTTAGCGTTGTCATCTTCCACCTTTTACAGATAAAGAAACAAGTCCTACAGCTGGTCATAGAAGAGGCGGGTTTTAGGGCTCACAGCCTGACTTCAGTGTCTATGGTCTTCAGCCCGAAGCCAATCACCTGAGAGGCAAGGGTCCTACTCAGAGCCTAAGGGCGGCAACGCAGCTCTGCGGGGGTGCAGGCGGAAGTTCACAGGGCTCGAGGCTTGCTCTTCATCCCGGGGCCCCACCAAACCTCTTTGCCAAAGATAACAACAACATATCTAAGAGGCTCTACCATTTGGGGAGCTTGGAGGTTTTGCTTTCTATTCTTTATTATCACTCCTGGATTCCTCCCCTCTGCCAAAAGACATCTACAGGCCAGCTTTCTCCTATGAACTTGCCCTTGTGTGATAGGCAATCAGACCCTGCTTCCATCTTAACTACCATTCAGTCACCTCTAATTCATCGCTGCTTCTTAGAGCATAACTCTAAAACTACCTCATCTCCAGGCCTGGTCTCTGTCCCACTCCTGGCTCTGAGCTCGTTTCCTCACCTCCTGCTCTTCTGGCCACCTCGAAGCCTCTATCCTGCAAGAACCTTCTATGATGTGTATGGGAGGCTCAGGAATGCAAGCAAGTCTGACTCCATTCCAGACTCCCAGATATCTGTGCCTTTACCCCCTCTCCCCACAACTTGAATGCCTCCTCCTCAAGCTCCCTGTGTCCCTCTACTCCAACTCTGCACATCCCCCACATCCAATCACTCCTCCCAGGAACACCCACTCCTTCCTTTGAATCTTATGGGCCTCTTTTCTATGACACTTCTTCTCTTTCTTGGGCTGTATGTAACAAATTCAGTGTGAATTCATTTTTGTGCCAGCTACAGGCCCCATATAAGCAAGATGATCCATGGCTGTTGAAGGCTCATTCACTAATTTCAGAGATGGAACTTAGCAACACTACCTTCTTACACAAGTTCAAATCTTACATAAACTCAGCTGGAGTCTACTAAGTTCATGGATGAGCTTTTGCCCTGTTGGCAGGAACTGGCTCCATCAAAACTCACCTTGGAGAACTGCCTGTCCTTCAAAGAAACACATCCAGCTTCTAGAACTCAACTGAAGCGAACATGTTCCAGAAAGTCAGTTTTGATGACAGAAGAAGGAAGTACTAGAATGTAGCTCACCATAACTATCACCTTAGATCACAAGGAGCATTCGCTAAGATGGTAGAATCACTATCTGCGTGCTATAGCTGAATTTTCACTCAGGGGTTTGTTTACCCTACTAAATGTTCCCAACAATTTCAAGGTAATAGTTGCAGTTGGCTTTCATTTGGATGGTTAATACAAATAGATTTTAAAACTCTTTGTATTCTGGCCCCAACTCACTTTTCCCTCAAGAGCATGTTGATCATATGAATTCTTGAAAAGTGTTTAGTAGAAATGGCCTCATAAATATTAATTGTTCACAGCAGGCTGCTCCATTCCCAGGTGCTCAGTGAAGGATGCATTTGTGCCAGACATCTTTAGAGTCACCCATCATAATCATCTTCATCTGTTCTCAATGCACCACGCATGATATGGGTTATGCCTCAGGTCTTACTGGCAAAAGGATGAAAAAAGCACATTATTCCTTCATATCACTTGTATATTAATTCATTTAATTTTTATCACAGTTGTACACAGTGGCACTAATCCCCTTTTGTAGTTGAAGAAATTGATGTTGAAGAAAGTTAATGAGCCTACCTGTTATGGTTGATACACTGTGTCAACTTGGGGAGTCTAGAGGTTTAACTAAGTAACTCAACAGTTGTAAATCTTGGGGTAAACAGGATATGCCCTTACCCTTGTGGGATGTTGTTTATGTTAATTTGGGAAGCTTTAAAGGTTAACTGTGTGATTCAGGAGGAAGCCAGGGTGCTTTGTAAACATCCTGAGCCTGTGGAAGAGGAGGACATGGAGGTTATATGACAGGTACACGCCCCCTGGGTGGGGGTAAACTGTTTACAATGTAGGGGAGAAAAGGAGGCTGCTTGCAGCCATTCCTCTCTTTTGCTTGGGGTTTTTGGTGTGCTCTGCTGCCGTGAACAGTTTGCCCTCTGCCATGTGCCACTCTACCTCAGAACCAGCCAAGTATGGACTGAAACCTCTACAAACTATAGGCTAAATAAACCTTTCCTTCCTTCATTTTGGGCGTTGGGTATTTTGTCTTAGCAACGAGAAAAAAGTAACCAAGACACTACCCAACAATGTGCTTAACTCTAAGACTCCATCTTAAAGGTACCATATAAATACTATCTGGTGTAGAGCAACCAGTGAAATAGGTACCCTTGGATACTGCCAGTGGGAAGTTTCTTGAGAAAAGCATTTCCAGAAAGTAGCTGTATGATATGTATTAAGAATGAATGAATAAATTAAAAAATAGATAGATAGATGTACATCCCATTAAATCCACTTCTAGAAATAGTTTAAAAATACAGTTTTAAAACTCTAATACAAAGATGTTTATTTATGATAATGTTAAATAATACTTAAAAGAACAATGGCTGAGTAATGCAGTAATAGATGCAGTACTTAGAAAATTTTATATGGTTTTTAAAATAATAAAATAGCCTGGTGTGGTGACATACACCTGTAATCCCAGCACTCGGGAGGCTGAGGCAGGAGGATTGCCACAAGTTCAAGGCCAACCTGGGCTACATAATGAACTCAAGGCCAACCTAAACTACACAACAAGACCTTGTCTCAATAATAATAATAATAATAATAAGTAAAATAGACAGGTATAATATTAAGTGGGGGAAAGGTCATAAGCAGAGACTATGGCATGATTCTAATTTGAAAGGTCAGGGAAATCACATCAAAATATTAACAATAGTGGCCATTTTTTTCTTTATACTTTTCCATTTTCAAAATATTCTTCAAAGTTCAAATGCTACTTTAGCAATCAAAAAGATGTTATTAAAAACAATGGATTTTTTAAAAAAAAATCATATCCACAGTTATACTGGCACTAAGGGAAAAGCCAATCTTTCACCCCCAGCTCCAGCTCTGGCCCCTACAACACTCCCCCTGGGGTGGAAGAGAAAGAGCTGCCACGTACCTCAGTCCCGCAGCCACCAGGCAGCTCTGAAACACGATAGATCAGTATGAAGCAAATCATGCTTCCCATAGAGCCCTACATACACACATCCCAGAAAAGGGATCAGAATTACTTGCTTCACAAGACACAGGCATTCCCTGCCCTGCTTCCTGCCATTTTATTTCTTAGACACTCCAGTACTGCAGTCACCCCCACTTTGAATGCTTATCCCCAACATTTAACAACACCCTTTGTTTCAAAGGTAGGTTATCAGAGCATCTAGAAATAAAACAATCCTCAAAAACCACGTAGGAATTAGCCTGTTGTAAAATATTTTCACTCCAAGAAAGGAAATTGGAGTCAGTCCTTTAGCAATTCCTTACTGATGACCATTAACTAGGCTCACATAATTCTTGCCACTAGCAAACATGAAATGTCTAAGGACTCCTCCATAAGCTTTATAGTATGTTCTGTTCATAAATGGTGTTTCACAAATGAATAAATATTGTAAGATTTTATAATAATATTTATCTTCTACACACAGGTCTCTAATGGAGATACAACTCTCCTGCCATGTTGTTGAAAGAAAACACAAAT